>JBDFRD010346850.1:0-10129 GCA_039654405.1 Bullina lineata | reverse complement strand
ATGATGATGATGATGATGATGATGATGATGATGATGATGATGATGATGATGATGATGATGATGATGATGATGACGATCAGATGATCATGACGATGACGACGACCAGGACGTTTTTTTAATTGACATTGGCATCAGCTGAAACTGTTATCAAGCACCTGTCGAACTCCAGACAATAGCGAACGTTAGCGCTTACAAGTTAACAACCAAAACCCAATATTTGTCCACGAAAACGGGAAACATAATATTATAATGCGCTTGCTCCGACATTTAACAATGGTATCTACTCTGCAACAGCTCTCCCCGTGGATCGATAAACGCAATGCGCTGTCCCCCAAACGGAAGTTAATGTTTAAAAAAGAATCGGAAAGAAATGAGACGGGAATGAGCTGGAGGAGAAACAAATTACTGGCGCGACCCGCCCAGCTTATCGCTCGCCGAATGCGACTTTATCACGATTGGGATACAGCCATCCATTCACTCGCCATGCCTCCGGGCCTCGTAGCAGGGTCACGTGGTCCGCTTCCTGCCTCTCGCTCCGTCTCAGACAGACCAGCTATTTTCTAAGTTCTAACCATAATGGAAGCCGCAAGGGAGTATCCGACTGACAAAAAAAGAACGTCTGCAAGGATTCTTCGCAAAAGCCGAGGACGCCATGACAATATTTCGTAATCTGTCGCAGACAGAAGTTTCTTTAAATAAATGTTACATCAATGAGGCATCTGGGAATGGCCGAGACTTTTTGGTGTGTTTTCTACAGTATAACGAAAATAAGACCAGGTCTAATCGTAAAGCTTCGCTCGAGAAACAATCTCTTCAATCCCAAGACATAACGAGGGTGAGGTGGTGTTCAAAAACGCTTCGTAAATGTGCTGTAAATGATTACACAAAAAGATTTAGTCTATCTACTTCTCAGAGACAGCTATAATGACATATTGTGTCTACCGAGAGGCGACCTCACTTGAAGTGCTGCTTGCTATCAAATATAATATATTTATGCGTTAGACCTCTAACGATTTAAAACAAAATCTCGATTGCATATGATGAGGATTAAACAGCGTTGCATTTTCAGTTTACCCTCACTTCCGTGTTTCGGTGGAGAAAGGAAAGGATTTGGTGGATCATTAGCTTGGGGACAGAAGACTCGTGTGATGGAAACAAAAGATTACATCGTAACTGTCACAATAACACGCTTATCATCATGTGAAGCCGAAACGACAGCCTTGCCTATGGTTACCATGCATCATCACAACAGAAGTTAACACACAAACTGCCTGAGTAGGACTAGAACAAAACATAACGTGTAAATAAGTGTGCACATGGAAACGCACAAAGAGACGCCCGACACTTCGTCATTTGTGGACCAAAGTCGAAGTGGCATTATACTTAAACAAACATCGATTTTACCTTCAGTGTGGCAACTGGAGTAATATAACTGGAAGTCGATAATATAGAATGGGTATCGCCCCTCACGCCCCGCCCCCCCCAATGGATAAAGTCAGAAGTCTTGCAGAAAAACTTACGCAATAGAAAGATATCAATAAAACAATTAAGGCTTGTCATCGCAACATTTTGACAGCTTATTGTTACAATGTAATGTATCATTAATCCGACGTTACCAGCATTAATTTACCAGTACATAATGTATAGACTGATCAAATTTTGATTCGCGATACACTGACTCAGGGTAACGCAACATTTTCTGATTCAACGTTTCATTACATGTAGAACATGATATGACTGTAATCAAAAGCAAGCCCTATTAATAGAATCTCCCAGCCTTCAGCGTTAAAGAGGAGTGGCGATGTGAATATGGCCTGCTTCGCTACAAACACCAACTTCTTGCATGGGAAACAGCTGCGCTACGATCTATCATACCTGGCAGCATTTCAACACAAGCTCCGACCACCCCGCTTCACACGTCAGTAGTGCCCAGATGCACTATCAGTGCAATTATTCCTGGCGTCCGTTTACATTATACACAGGCCTTAATGACTTCCATGTGTTGAAGTACTCAGACAGGAATATTGTTTATTGTGTTATTCAATTTCATTCTCCTAAATACGAACGATTTTTACACATTATACAACGTGCCGTTTTGTTTCTCACAATCAAAATGAGTATGCTACAAGAAAGTTAAAAAAAAAAACTACGTAAGAATTTTACTCACACAAGTAAAAGAAATGTTCCCACGACGATAATATGTTTTATTTCGCCCTTTTGTTCAATAACCCCAGAACCAACATCGTGACTTGGGTTTCGCTTAGGTGTTTCGTTTGTTTTATACTAAAGGCAATACAAGTGTGACTTGAATTATAACTTTTGCTGAACATCAACGCAAGCCCTCTTTGACTCCTAACTTCATCTCCTCCTACTTTATGCATCCTCACTTTGTTCCAGGTCTCAGCCCTTAGATGTTTTATACCTCACGAAAGTGGATCAATATGCGGACAGATGCTTTTAGGAAGAGAAACGCGAGAGAGGTCTGGCGGCTCCAGTGATGTTTTCCATGTGCACACTCGCAACTAAGATGCACACCGGCTTTCAATGACTGTTTGTGCCAGTGAGGAGTGTGGTGTACTTTGTTTATCAAGGATTAGTTCCTGTAACATGGGTTGTTTTCTTAACAACGCAACTTTTGACGAAGACTGACAATAATATATCTGTAAAATGATAGAATCCTATTGTAGCTATTTTATACTTACAAAACGAGAACATGAAAATGATCTTTATTTAACTTCACTTCATATTACCAGTAACGGTACGTAATATACAATACTAAAGACTATCACACACTAATTAACAAAATGAGAAAATATAACATAGTATTTAAATGCCTTATATAAAATATAACGGCCACGTAACCAGAGAAACCACTACCTCGTCGACATAGAACAGATCATTGAAAGCCGTTCATTGTGATAAACATTAAACCATGAGTAATAAATAATAAAATATGCCTCTAATCAGCAAATTAATGTAATGGTGATGCAAGTCAAAACACAGAAACAGCGAGCCGTCAACGTTAGCCTTGTGGTCAGCACGGCTAGGAGACTAGTACAAGGGGCTGGACAGGGCGCAGGCTTGCCCCTGTGAGGCCAGCTGGCCAGCCGAGACCAACCTTCATGTCTCTGTGGATGATGCCGTGCTGGTGGCAGCTGTTGACGCCCTCTAAAACCTGCTGGATACAACGGCTGAAACATGGAGGACACAACGCAATGTACACGAGACTGGGGAGGGCAGGGCGGGGGGCAGGAGAATGTGCGAAATGTCTCCACACGAGGTGGGGTGAGGTTTATGACAGATGAGCCTGGGGAAGCGTTCGCAGAGATGACAAAATGGATGATCATGTTCAAATGAAAAAAAAAGACAAAGAAGGCATGAAATAAACGCGCTTTCTTTTCTCACAGCGAATGGCACGCGCTGCTTGAGATTATATTTTCATAACAAAAGTCGCTACACAATAACAAGATCTCTGAACCATAAAAACAACGAAGAAAGAAAAGTCATAAAGGGCATCAATGAAAAGTAGGGCGTGCATGATGACAAACATTATCGATCATACATTTCAGAAAAAATATAAAGATAACATGGCAATAATATGAGAAGCAATACGTATTAATATGATATCTGCTGACCATTTTCTATGTACTGCTCAAATGCCCCCGTTTCTGTGATGTTCTGTTTACTGCATGGTGTTCAGGCCATGCTCCCAGTTCTGAAACTGCAAAACCATAGAAGGCAAACCTGCGTCGCGGCAAAGTGGTGACACAGCACGTGAAAGCGAAACTTGAGAGTGTGTGTGTGTGTATGTGTGACTTGCCATCATCACTAGAAACGTTCTCTTTCAGAAGGGAACACAAGAGTCACCCATTTTAGTTACTTCCTGACCAAAAGCGTATATAACATGAGACTCACCACCTCGCCTTATTATGACCATGATTTCTGAGTCAACTTCCAAGTTTATTACCGTATGTGTCTCTGTTATATCATTTCATCTTTCTCTCCATCCACCTTTCTTCTTTACCGTACCTCAGATCATTTTTTTTGTTACATGTATTTATTTATTTCCAAAACACCTTTATACTCTAATGCTCGTCTTACTTAATTGATTTTCTCCTCATGCAACTTGGATCGTTTCTCATTTGACATATTCAATCGACATCAAAGGCGGAAATTAAGCCGAATGTTTTAAGCTGTCTTCTCTCTTCCTGCTTTTGTTTTCTACTCTCTAACAGGATTCCGGGAAGAACGGTTCCTCAATGATCCGAGTTGATAATGAAATGCTTAAGTTTCAGAACGTATTTTTCTCCCAAATTAAATTGGTTTTTCGTTTTCCGGAAATAACGCTGTCGTCATTTTATCTCTCTATTTTCTCTGCCATCGTCAGCTTTTTCTTTACACGACGATTCTCAATAAAGGGTAATAATGAAAGCTTCAACATTCTTCAAATACGCATCATCTACACGCGTAATTGAAAATCTCTCCTTTTCGAGTTTGCTGCTTTCCTTGGAGAACAATCTTTCTCGACCGTGAAAAAATCACGACTGTACACAATACTCGACATCAGGCAATATCGAGGATACACTATATTAAGAAGGGAAATATTTCCTTAGATTAAAAAAAAAACAATGTCTTCAAGAAAATAAATGTATGAGGGTGTAGAATTTTGCTTTCATTATTTAGGATTTCTTACGTATTTTTAAATACTAGAATTTTCACAATGATCCAAATTCAACAAATATATATATATAATGTCTCGTGATTCTGTTATTGTTAACCTGATATGTGATCCTCGTGCCTATCACGTGATCCTAAAGCTCTGGACTGTCAGGCGAGCATGATACTATGATCTGTCACGGCATCCTTGCGCTATGCGTGTCATGTGATATGTGTTGGGGCCCTGATATGTGTTTCGCTAAGGCAACACAAATGATTACCGAAATACGATGTCCCGGCGACAACAAAATACGACCCTGGCGCTATGGTCTACTGTGCAATTTTAGTTCATCGTCTAGATCTACATTCTGTCATGTGATGGGCTTTTGGATTCTGTGGCTCCTGGTATCAGCCCACTGAACACCACCGCACATTGCGTTAGATAGAGATGTTGCCATCGTACTGACGAATCGTTACGACCCGTTGGTTGAATGTGACGGTAACTTTCAGACGAGCACATGACACCGACGACGCTACTGACGATCGAAATAGTGCGACCCACCTGACAGAAAAGACGCGACTCTTGTCAACGATTAAACAAATGTCATACCACTGACCTCGAACCCGTCTGATATTTTACGAACCACTTGCCGTTCACGCTTTGGTGGCATTTTTGTCAGGAAATCTAAACTGTAATTTGTAACTTTCTTACAGGGAAAGAAAAAGGTGGAAAGCCACACAGCAAAAACCACAAAGTGGAGGGATATATCGTACAAAATTTATTACACAGAAATGGAATCGGGCAAAATGCGTGAATTGAGAAAAAGCTTCACTCTTCTGCGCGCCGTTTTTAACACTATCAACGGAAGGAAATCGGGTGGAAAATGTGCAATGTCTACGCCTGATTTCTATTAATACATGTACGCAGAGTTGCAGAATGTGAGAATCTTGGAAATATCGCGCTGCTTGAGAAGTAAGGTAAATTAAAACATGGCAAATTACCAATCTTGTACACGTATTTTTGTTACAGCGTCAATGCACGTATAAAATAATGACAGTAATAATTTCGAATGGTCGCAACTTAAAAAAGAAGTGTAATTCAAGAGAGTATGAAAAAAAAAGAAAAGAAAGTACCTGGCATCCGCTTCACTGTAGAATTCCCTTGCAACAATATCTTCAAATAATTCACCACCAGTTACTCTGTGGAAGAAAAACGAAAACACGCCATGTGTAGCCAATAATAATATTATTATGCTCGTGCAGAATGCACCGATTCATATCAAGGTTTCCAAAATCAAACAAGAACAGAATACAAGAATATGTTAGACCCCCCCCCCCACACACACACACACACACTAAACGATTCTGCTACTTAAATACACTTAACAAAAAGCCATAAAACTTTGAACATGGAGGAATGAACGTTTAAGACAAGAAAATGAAGACGCAATCGTTTGAATTAAAACCAAAAGACTTCAAAATAATCAGTCTTCCAATGATTCATCCATAAACTATCGTATGACATAATAAAAACTACAGGCGAAAACAGCCATTGATATCAAATTCCACAGTAGTTTGCAATACATGTATATACTTACAGGTCGAACACAAGATAATGAAACCCCTCGTCTTGTATACTGTCATGTAAACGAACTGTAAAAGAAAAAAGAGAAAGAAATTGTGAGAAGCTATTATACCAGTATTCCATACATTATGTGCACTATACTGACATACAAATCAGTCAATGTAAAACTAAAACTCCCTTACGTGATTTCTGGTATGTCGAGTGCATCCACCAGCGTGGTTGGCTTGCATTAAACCCTTTCGTAACTAAGCCATTTCCACAAATCTCTTGCTATATTAATCGCATTCTCGACTACAACGGTTTCCCGTTTCCGCAAATATTTTTTTTAATTTTGTGATACGCATCAATGTAAGAACTAAAGGAAGACTGGGAGGCAGGATGATTGTAGGATTGAAGCATGTCAGCCCGAAGCAAATAACCCCAAGCGTCTATACCAAACTCAAAGCCAGCCAAGGATAATTGGCGAGTTATCTCTGGAAATGTCAAGGTTAGTGCACGTATGCGCGAGGGCGCAGGATTTCTGAGAAATAAAAGAAGTAGAGATGTGTAAAGCCACCGGCATCCGAAATCGAAATGCGCTGTACAGGCGTGGAAGAAAAATGGGAGGGGGGGGGGGGGAGGGTTGAGGTCAAAAAGGTAGAAAAGGTTGTTTTTCTTTTTGTCGTTTCCTTTCTTGTTCTCCTCCTTCTTCTTGTAGACTACTACTACTACAACCACTACTACCACTAATACTACTAACTACTAACTGCTACTTCTATCACAACAACGACCGCAACACCGCCACCAGCGAATAATAATTAAAACGTCGTTTGATTCATCTACCGCTCCCATAGCTAAATCGAAATTGCTAATGTTATCATTCTTCCCCAAAACCTAACGCCGTCAACTTCGTTAGAAAGCGAAACTGCGACCGTGAACCCGTCAGTTCTGGCCTTCAATGAGACTTTTATATGCACGTAAAATCGTGTTTGTAAATAACTCTTTGTCTGTTCCCCTTGAAGAATAATGGCGTAATTCTGTTTGTGGGACAGGTTGAGTCGGCGATATCAGACCTGCTAGCATCCAGGACTGGAAAACCGACATTAAATAACCTACTTCAGTCAGTCAGTTAGGGACAGGTTGACCGGCTAACGGGTTTTTTTTTTTTGTTGGTTTTTGTTGTGTGTTTTGTTTTTCGACGTTAACAAGGACAAGATGAAAAGGATGCCTCGATTTTGTAAAAATTTACCTGTCTTTCTTGACCCAGTGTCGAAACAAAATGATATCCCTTTACTCTATTCGCGGGACTAGTTATTCAATGAGGTATGTACTTCACAGATTGTGTTAATCTTTGTTACACACTCGATAGATATTTCAAGAGTCACGTGACTTTATCCTCTTTCATTACACCAGCTGCTGAAGAGCTGTCTCAAAGATGACCATGGAATCCATTTATTGGTATCGACCTAGGGATGACTCGTTTAGCGTTCTTACTGTCGATTTATAATCTTGTCTTGCACTTGTTACACCTTTAGCAAAAGCGTTTCAAAAAGAAGATGAAGAAAAACAAAGTTTCAAATGATGCTCTGACATACCCTCCTCAGAAAAACGTTCACACCCCAAAAAAAATAATTTCCAGATTAGCTCATAAAAACCAAACATAAAGATGCGTGATCAATTTTAATTAAACAAGAACCTAGTCTCTTTGTGTGTAACACGAAACCTACTTCCATTACCCAAAGAAAGAAAACTCTTTTCAAACATTTGGAATGCAACAAAAGCTGTCCATAACAACTTTTCATTACAAACTATTTCAGCAGTGCCAAAGTCTAGCCACATAAAAAAAATGTTATATGCCTATCCTTGTCAGTGGCACGAACTTAATGCTCTTATAAATACCATTCCACGAGTGATACTGTATCACACGAGGCCAGAGGGAAGTAAAGAACGCACGCGCACTTCCCTTCACAACCCTCATGGAAGCGTATGCTTTATGTTTTCCCTCTCGCGGCCGCAATATCTCATATCTCATCCCGCCAGATGCCATTCCTTTTTATGACGTACAATTTAACGGCACACGCGGGTGCGTCAGATCACCACGGGACGGGAACACTTCGTGTGCCTCATAAAAAACGAGTTTAAAGGTCAGCAGTGTGAAAGTACAGTATACAGAAAATACAATATACATTCTGTGGCTCCCTCATGAGAGCGGCCTGCGTTGCTGCAGTCTGGAAGTTATGGTTCTCTTGGGTACGTGCTGTGATGTGTGTGGCCCCGTCCACCCTCGACTCATTCCCACAATACACCCCCTTTTAATCCCCATCACACAATGTCACGAAACCCATCTCAATCATATACAAAATTAGCCGATCTTACATGACTACACCCACTTTTACAACCAAGATGGCCCCCTCATATTATAATCTTTACAATACATCTTTCATAATTTCGCAAGATTTTTTTTTCTGTTCTATTCCTCGGTATAAACCGCACAACTGCTTCAATAATGGGGGAGGGATGGGAGGGAGGGAGGGAGGGGGAGAGAGAGAGAGAGAGAGAGAGAGAGAGAGAGAGATAGAGAGAGAGAGAGAGAGAGAGAGAGACAGACAGACAGAGAGAAATTGGCAAACAGAAAGAAAGACCATAAGCCAGAGAACGAGAAATGTAAGAAAGACACGAATTCCTTTGGTCGTGAAGAAGAGCCCACCTAAGCATCCCGGCATCGATCGATCAAGGTCCCTCCATTGATAAGAGCCCATTTGTCACAGCACTGAGCGGGGAGATGAGCGAGGGAAAGGGGAGGTGGGAAGTAGGAGGGGTGTGGTGGCTCGCATTCTGCCATTACGAAATCTGACCGACGCATGCAGCAAAGACATAAATATTCATTTTTATAGCGAGAAGAAACAATGGAAGATGGGTCGGAAAAAGAAAAGCGCGCTGCAGGAAATTGATAACCCGAAGGAATTGGAAGAACGTTAAATTAGGAGAGGAAACGAGGAAGGATGGTGAGAAGAGAGAAGCACAAAGAATAAGGAAGTGAAGGAAGAAATAAGTTCCATGCGTTTGTACAGGCATGGAAAATCACAGAATCTAGAAAAGAAAAGAGGAAGAATGAAAGTGCCGAGCTGGAGAAGTACAGATAAGAAGGACGATTTTAAAAAGCGGAAGGGGAAGAAAGCTTTCGTATATCAGAAAGGTCGGAATTTCGAGCACAAAGCTTGGCGGAGGATAAAGAGGAAGGCTGAAGCCCGGAGGAAATGGCACGGCTTGGGAATTGTAAAAAGGCCCAGGGCAACCGCAATGCGCCCACTCTTCTGTAGTTCGTCTCCAGTCATTTTCGTGACAAGCGCATCAATCCGTTGACCGCATTACTACCATTGTGCGTGTCACGCCTGCCTTTGAGAAATTACTCTCTTTACCTCTCTCTGCTGAGCACAAGGAAGAACATGGAAAAAAATAAAACCTAATACAGCAAAGAGGTTGCCGAAAGTCCCAGGACAATAAAGGCATAAATCCTATACGGCTAGAAGAAAGCACAAGCATTTTCTGAAAACATCAGTGGTTTTTTTTAATCTGTTTAAAATTTTCCGACTTCTTGAAATTTGTTTCATAAACAAAGCCTTAATCCCAAACATCCTTTTTTACGAACAAGCATTTTCAGTTTCTTGAAAGATGGAAGTGCAATCTTCTAATCTTCCATTTAGCTCACATCAGTGGATGGCATCATGTTTGATGTCTCGGGTGAATATGGGACTACGCATAACTGGCTTTTCTTTCACATCGGTTTCAGTGCCGATGTCGATGGATAATGCAGTTGTGTCGTTTTTACAGCAGCAGAGCAGCAGCCGAAGCCGCAAGAAGAAGAAGAGGAAGAAGAGGAAGAAGAGGAAGACGAAGAAGAAGAAGAAG
>JBDFRD010346739.1:0-10129 GCA_039654405.1 Bullina lineata | reverse complement strand
AGAGAGAGAGAGAGAGAGAGAGAGAGAGAGAGAGACAGAGAGACAGAGAGAGGGAGAGAGAGGGAGGAGAATTCTGCCTGCTGTTTGCATCCAGAAAAGACAACCTCAATCTCCATGAACTAGTTTACCTTTCCTCCATTGATGAGACTGTGCAAAGACTTGGGTTTGATTTTGGCCGCTGGACGAGAGCTGACTTTGTACTGATTGGATGAAGCCAGCAAAGCTTTTTGAGCTTGTGGGTTAGTAGGCTTGAGCATCTCCTCGCGGCGATCTTTGTTTTGCTGCAACAGAAGAAAGCATAAAAGGCATGTCAGTGAAAGAATAATCGAATGAAACCATACACTAAAAAGAAAAGTATCTAATTACTTAGACATAACAAAATTCTCAGAAAAAGCTCAAGCCAGATAATTTGTCATATGGCCACCCCAACAGAGTACTAAACAATGACATGTAAGTTCCTTCACGGCCATGAGGCCCATAGAGCCGGAGCTTATCTCAATGTTCGGTAGTGTGAAGCGGAACAGATGATTTTGACTTCTCTCCTAGACAGGACGCTCTACTGTCGTAGGTTTACTTTCCCAACAGAATATGCTGGTACCCAATTCCCACCTGGGTGGGGAGAGGAAAAATGGTGTAAAATGTCTTTCCCAAGGACACAACATGGTCACCTCCTTGATTCGAACCCTGGGCCCCTGGATTAGGAATCCAATGCTCTAACCATTCGACCACGTGCCACCTAAACCATGACATGTAGTAAAGTATAAATGTGCAGAAAGTACAGGTAGAATGTGATAAACATGTATTAATTTCCTACCTTATTAAGGTTCCAGAAGAGTGGATTGTCTCCATAGGGCGAGGACAGAGCCAGCAGCTGCTGCTGTAGCTGAACACTATTGGCCTGGGATGCTGCTGCCGGCCTGGGAAATATAAAGTCAATAAAAAATCATCTGGGCAAGGAAGGACATGGTACGCTAACCTTTTGTAAATATCAAAGTATAGAACAGGTCTTGCTGGCTATGTTCTGGTCTTTATGACTGTTCTATCACTCTAGAGAAATCTCACTTGTGTTCAAAGACTCCTTTTTCAAGAGGAAATAAAAAGTATTTGCTCAAATATTAAAAGAGAATAGAGTACAAGCAATGAGATGAGAGCACTAGCAATCTCAAATTTGCAAAGCTATAAATTAGAAGTAAGTGTGATTGTACTGTTCGCTCTGTCAATGAAAATATTTTGAAAAAAAAAGAGATTAGCCCATTGTTGAACGGTGAACATGAACTGAAAGGTCTAATTTTTGGGAGAAAAAAAGTCTGACAACAAAAGTCAACTGTCGTCCTTATTTGAAGCACTAAATTATCTCCACTGAAGTGGACAATAGACAAAACGGAGAGAGAGAAATGGAATGAGAGTAGAGAAATAGAGGAGAAATGGGGAAGTTCAAATATATAAAAAGATACGATGAATGAATGGTTCAATGGATGAGCAGATGGATAGTAGGTAGGGCAGAGGAAGGGAGGGAGTGAGGGAAGAAGGGCAAAAGGTTGAAAAAAGCGCGTCAACTTACACTCCCAGGGTTGCTCCTCCAGTTCCACCAAGCCCGGTGAAACCCAAACTTGTGTTTGTGGCTGCGCCGAAGCCTGCTGACATAACCACAAATAAAACAATAAATAAATAAAATAAGTTACACATTTGTATTAGTATCAGTTTTGGTTTCAAATCTCTTTTCAGAACATGACATGCTTGAAATCCAGTATCCACTACTTTTGGTACGAAATTATTCTTGGTTTCCATTGCACTGTGAACCTCCTAATCTTCAACTTCATCCTATAGCTACCCTACCGGTACAAAATAAGAGCTAAAATAACAAAATCATAAAGCTACTACAATAGGGGGAGTCTCAACAATACTATTTTGAGAAATAGACAAATAGACAATTGGTCATAAGAATTTACAATAAAGCATACTATTGCACGAAAGACATTACAAGAAAAAAACAAAGAAGAATTGAGCAAATAGTTGTTCTGATCTTTTACGACTTGTAGCTCAAAATAGATCAATGTTACTTTAAAGATTTCAGGTCATAAAATAATGAATGCATTTGCTTAATGCAGTTTGTCCCTTCAAAACTAAGTTTACCTGTGCTGCCTGTTGTCCCAGTGCCACCGAAGTTGAAACCTCCAAAACCAGTCTTAGCTGCGCCAGTTCCAAATGAGCCTGTTGAAGAACCGGTGCCCAGACCAGTGCCAAAACCAAATGTGGAACCAGAACCAAGGCCTGTGGCTGGTGCCCCAAAACCAGATGGTTTGTTCAAGTTAAAAGCACCTGTGGATTATAACAACATTTCTTTTGTTTACTACCATTGTATGTGCTGTAAACTAAGAGGCTAAAAATAAGGGCCACACATTAGGACTGACAATCTTTTTTTTACAATACTAAGAGCAATATTGAGGTGGCACTTAAATATGAATTAGACAGAATCATAAAAACATTGACATCCTACTTTTCCCTTTCTTTAAAAAAATCTTCCTTGTGAAAATGGTACAATAAAACTAAGAAGGTACGTTTCCGTCATCAATATCGTTTATTCATAAACTGATTCAATTACACTTTTGAGAATGGAATAAGACTATAATTTGATTACTGGACTAAAACAAGACTGCAGACTCCCACCTCCAAATCCTGTGGTGCTGGTATTGGTGCCAAAACCAAAGCCGGATGTCGTTGTGGTAGGCTTGTTGAAGAGACTGCCACCCAACCCAAAGCCAGAAGACGTTGTAGAAGTACCAAATCCTGTTGATTTTGAACCGAAGAGACCACCCTAGGGAAGGAAAAAATATACAAAGTATTATGTAGTGTTCAGAAGTCATATATCAAAGTTGCATCCCTAAGTTTCCAACTCGCAGCACCAAAATAAAATGTGAGATGAAAAACAAAGGTTACAAACTGCACAATAAATATAAAAGGATAAGATTTTATCGGCAAAGCTGACACTTCTAGATCTGCATGTAGCCCTTACAAATTAGGAATATTTGTGCATATAAAGATTGGCAAAAGGTTTAACAGTGAAAAAAGAGAAAACTACAACAAAAAACAGCAACGGCTTGTGACAAGCATCATAAAAAACAATGTGAAGAACATGTTTATTATTAGTTTACTCCTACTATTCACAGACATAAGGATTAAGTGTTTGTTCAGTCCTCATTCACAAGAAGTCAATATTTTAAGGCAAAAAGAAAAATAATGGCACTGCTTCTCACCGTTTGCGCTGTTGACCCAAAGCCAAGAGGATTTGATGCCGCTGTACCTGTGTTGCCAAAAAAGTTGGTTCCTCCAGCAAGTGCAGGCTGTGTTGTTGCTGTACTGCCAAACAAGGGCTGAAAAAGTTTTAACACAAACTTTGATAAGTCCAAACAAATGATATTTCACTTTCCTAAAACAACCCTGTAATCATGTTAATGAGTAGTTAATAGTTAACGCAAAAAAATTATAAGAGACAACTGAAAAGATTATCCATTCTTAAGAACCTTAAATAAAATACTGATTTAGGAGAACAGTTAAGGGGGTTCTATCAGATCACACTTATTGAATACACCAGTCATTTCATGCTTAAATGAAATTGTATGTGTACCCATTAAAAAAAAAACAAGATTTTCTTTTTGATATGAGTTCAGGTAAATACAGAAAACTTCAAATTGCATTTAAATATAGAATAACCTCTTTAAACATCTATAATTCAGAGGTGTCACCAAAGCCTAATCATTCTGCCTGAACTTTTTTGCATGACGTCGAGACGGTAAAGTAAAAGTCAAGAGTGGTTTATGATACATAGTTTATGAAAATAAACAAAACACAATCTCCCTATGTCGGAACATTGTCGGCAGATTCGCCAAAACCGGAATTCCGGTAATTGCCGGAAAAGTGACACCTCTGATAATTCTAGTATGGTCAGAATCACAAAGTGTTATAATGTCAAAGAAAAAAATATTATTGGCTTGTTAAAACTGGCCAACCTACCCTAGCAGTGTTCCCAAACAGCGAGGTCCCCTGCTGAGTGCCTGTGGCTGTACCAAAGCCAAAGCTGGACTGAGTGGTGGTGGTCGTGCCCCCAAACAAAGGTCTGTTCTGGCTGAATGGACTAGGTGCTGCAGAGCTGGTAGAACCAAATCCTGGGAAAGGAGGAAATTAAACACATGAGAAAATTATCCCCACAGTAAGACAGTTAGGGGCTGAGTGCTATTCTACAAGCTTAGTTTCGAATTTTGGAACCAGACTGAGAAAATCAAGTTTAAACAGTGTTTGAGTAAGATCAAATATTGCTACAATCGAGACTGAGTAATAAGAAGAAACAAGTCAAGCTGTAGAAAGATGATGAACTAAGTTCTACAAGTCAATAATGTAGCATTTTCTTAAAAAAAAAAAGGGAGGAGGGGTAAGATGGATTGCGTTATACGATAACACCACTATTTTCACTTCCAACAATAATAGTAGTCTGTGCGACATTTCCAAATAATGGGGGCTCAGAAGCAATGGAAAAGAATACTTTAAAGCTGGTGTAACAAATGCATGAAAAATCCTTAGAGTTCCAGCTCACCTCCAAACCCTGTGTTCCCTGACTGCAATGTTGACCCAAGTCCTCCACCTCCACCAAAAACAAAGCCACTGCCTGCAGAGGACTGTGTGGATGGAGTCTGACCGAACATGCCAGAGCTGGTGGTTGAGCCTGCTTGCTTGGATTTTCGATTCGCTGTGTAGTCTTCTGCCCTCAGTTCCTGTGGACAAAAGGGTGGATGGATCAAACATTTGAGTAGTGTACAGTCAACCTTACCATTGTTTTAGCAATAATTTCTAAATCAATTTGCTTCATTGTTTCCTTCAGTTCTTTTAAATTCAGTTGCGTCTATTCATCTGATGTGAATGTTGTAGCCTCTCGATAGCTTCAAGTGGTTAAGGGAGTGAAACCCAAACGTCTTGAATCAATTTCTCTTAGATCACAAACTAAAAACGTTATCTGCTAGCTACACAACTGATAGATCTGGCACATTTTCCCAAAAACATCAAAGCCAAAACATCTATACCTATACAGTCAGATTTTAGATTATGGAATTAACTTTTGATTCAATGTTAAAGTGCATGTCCCATCACATTCAAGGAAAATGTTTAAACCTAATGTATAACAAACATATTTACAGCAAAATTTACTCAATTGAAATAAAAAAAAAAGGACCAAGTTCTTAACCTCTTCACTGCCAAATTAACACGTTGACGAAATGCTATGTTCTCCGATAGCCAACATGTGGTGCTACTTCGCTGAGTCCTAATTTCCTTCTTTACTTGTGACTAACACAACATCCAATAAAGAAAATATATATATATGTTTGTTTTTTAATTAAGTTCTTCTCACTACTTCATTGTGAATTTTTTGTCGCCAGGATTCAGCTACAGATAGCTGGCAGTGAAAGAGTATTTAGTAAATAATAGAAATACCCATATTAAACCGAATTGGAAAAAAAATCCCCGCCCTTTCCCCCGATTGATACACACAAAAAATCAAAGGAAATAGGAAAAAGACATTTATGGGTACCTCCAAGCTCTTGTTCTCATATTCCTTCATTGCTGTGATGCACTGATGTCGAGTGCTGATGCTGGTAGTGACGCCACTTTTCATCATAGTATCTTGGCCACTTGGAGGGTTGAAAGCAATGGTGGTACCTCCAGCTGAGCCCGCTCCACCAAAGGCGCTAGCACCAGAGGCAGTACCAAACAATGATGGAGTTCCTGCAGTGGCCCCACCAAAAGTGCCTGCTGTTCCTGTGGGCTGACTAGAAGCCCCACCAAAAGCTGCCAAGAAGAGACAACAAAGTAAGTTTCAAACATGTATAGGATTTTCAGCTCAGTACTGAAATTCTTAAAAAGTGGGGCCGAGTGGCAACATAAGGAACATTGCATAGTATATAAAAAGCAAAAAGATGCTACAAAGACCAAGAATGTCAAAAATCATCATCCCGTTACATCAGTTGAACAAAACCCAGGTAAAATTCTCAACTATCTCTCACCCCAACTACAAGCAGTGCTTATTCCTGATTTTTTATTGGACTTTAAATAAAGACCATCATTTTGTAGCCCTGAAAAGGACCATGGTTTTGTAGCCCTAAATGACCAGTGTGTCAGTTCCGTACATGTATCATAATGAAGTGCTGGTCATACAGTGCATAGATCTACAAAACAAAGAGCTGATCCCGCTAAAATAACATAACACTACTCTTCTCTCATTCCCTTTACATCTAGCACGTTTCGCCCCGTCCCTTGCTCTCCTTCTCTGCCCTTGGCGTAGCCTTCGTAATTATAAATAACAGCCGGACATATCCTGCCTCATTAGGTGAGTGATGTCACAAACTCTCGCGAGTGTGGATGGCCAGAGGGAAACAAATTTTTAGTTTTCTATTTTGCCCATTTCAGCTTCGAGTTGTAAGAATCGAGTTCTAGTAGCTTTAAATTATGAGTTTGAATTTAACAAAGTCAGAGAAGAAAAAACCCTAAAGTCTCAAGCACTCTGAATTAAGAAAAATTTGATTTATCGAACTCAGGCTTTCGAGGTCTCGGCTGTACTTTCAAAAATAAGGACTATCAGAAAACTATTGCCCTGTAGTTGCAAAATTGTGATTGTTACTACTTACCCCCAGTGAAGCCAGGTGTTCTTGCCCCAAAACCAGCACCCGAGGAAGGAGTGGAGAAGAGAGAGCCAGTGGGCGCCTGGCTCGTGCTCCCAAACAAACCGCCAGACGTACTAGGTGTTTGACCAAAGGCTGCATAACAAAACAAAACAAAAATGTTATTGACTTCTTGGTACCATTTGAACTTCTGTTCAATTTTGTATGATAAAGATTTGTCTTACATTTTGTAATGGATTGGTCACATTAACTAGAATAGAAGTTATAAAAGCTTAATTCGTTCAATTTTTTATCATGTCATGTAAACAAATCAAGCACAGCCAATGGCCTTTGTGTGACCACTGTCAGGTGCAATAGATTGCTTCAATTTCCATTATGTGCAAGCATGTAAGCAGAGTTCATAAAGCTAAAGAAGGCCACAATTTGGTGAAAAGCAAAAACAAATGCATGTCATAAGCACCACGTCTTCTTCCTTTTACTGAAAAGGGAACTGTGCCTAAGACAGATAAAAAGTATTTTATCTTAACTGCAGACTTACAAAATCCAGTGCTCTGTGTTTGTCCGAAACCTGTGTTTCCAGTCTGCCCAAAAAGCCCTCCTCCAGAGGTTCCTGTTGTGCCACTGGCCCCACCTCCAAATAGCCCTCCTGTGGATTGGTTCTGAGCTCCAAATGCTGAGTTCCCACCAAAGCCGGCTGAAGCTGGAAAAGAGGCAAAGTAGAAATATTACAAGTCGTGCTTGAAAAGTTCAGATGAATGCAATACAGTAAATGAATGCTGCAGTGAAGCTGAAACATTGAAGAGGATAAGACAATAATAGAAGCTATCCCAAAGTAAAAAACACAAAACTTAACCAATGCTTGACTTTTCTGTCGTTGAGAGTTAAAAACGGAAAAGGACGAAGCAAGAACGAAACACTGGTTCACTTTTCTGTTTTTCACTTTGGGATAGCTTCTATTAACGGTATTACACTCACTTTAAAAGTTAAGATTGATTTCAGTAACAATGTACATCTATCCTTATCCTTCAAAGCTTCTATTATTTCATGTGAATCAGAAGAGTCAATTGTCCCTTTCTCTGAGTTCTTACTACACAGCTTCTAATAGGAGCTCTTTTTTCACATTAAGGGATAACTTACAATGACTCATTTTCATAGAACAAGACAGATGTTATAGTTGAGATAGGGAAAAAACAATATACAAGCTTCTTCACTGAAAAAGAGACTGTCAATAACAAAAACATTGCACCTTACAATAAGTATGTGTGAATGAATATAAAATATAAATCAGTTACTAAAAAAAATGCAAGGAATACAATAAAGATAGTGAGTGTTACTCTTTTCATTTTTGTCTTTCTCTATACCTCTTCTCCCAAATCAATAAAGTCTGCTTCTTATAGTATATAAGTATATATATATATATAATATTTTACATGAACTTTGAAAAAGGTAAGCTTTAGGAGCGTACCACCAAACAAGGAAAATCTTACATATAAGACTGTAAGTGTAAGTATCAAATCAATTTTGTTTGTGAACACATCAATTTGAGAAATGTGTAAGTACAAACTGTGAAACACTTATTATGTCATTTTATATTTATAATGGCCAGTGTTATAAATTCACTTGTTTGGAGGGGCTAAACAATATTTTTTTTCAATTCACACATTGGACAAAAAGCATAAATTAAATTTCATCCTTTACTTAAATATTATATTTACAAGCGAGTCGGACCATCATGCTTACAAATAGTTTGCTTTTTTTTGCATACAAGAACAAGACAACAGACTTGTCAAACAATATCAAAAGTAAAAATAAGAGGAACAAACACTTACATGTAAAGCTTCCAAAGGTGGCTGAGGGAAATGCAACAACAAAGAAACGTGTAAGTCAAAAGGGGAAAAAAAAAATACTTTCAAATAAACAGCGCAAGCCCTTAAACATTTTAAACAGTGAAAGAATTTCAAGATTGTAATTTTCTATTGTAACAAATCATATTCTACATTGATATCAAAGATGACAGCTAACAATTTGTTACTAATAAACCGAGAAAGGGGCAAATAATTTAGAAATATAAACATGAAATATTCCTTCATTTTTAAATTTCACTTAGAAGTTTAATTTGCCCCTCCGGAGTTTTTTAAGCAATGTGAATGATTAGTAATTATAATAGTTTAATAAAAGTTTATATCCATCATGCTTTGATGGTTAATGGAGCCTGCACTTCAAAAAGTTACAAAATTTTGAACTCCTTCACAGTTCACACCAAAGTTGCTGTATGTTACAAATTGAAGCTAAAGTTATTTTCAAATATTTCAACATAAAGCCTACAGTTACTTTTGCAAATTTCAGAGTACTTTATTTGACATTTGGCTTAAAAAGCAAGGATTTTAAAGGATTTTTTTAAAAATAATAAAACTGTGACAAAATTCATAAACAGAAAGTCGAAAGGTGATATAAAGAATAAAAGGAAAGGAAAAATGAAGTTTTAAAAGACAAGGAAGCTCACTTACACGTTGATGTTCCAAAGCCACCAAAACCTCCTGGCTTATTGGCCCCGAACATGATTGGTTGGTAGAACTTCTGGAAAGCAGACATAGAATAAGTTAACTTAATTTGCCAACTAATTTCAGAAAAAAAAAACACTCACATATATTATAATAGTCTTCCTCTCCCCCACTTACTCTGTGAGAACTTCATAAAAGAAGTCTGAAGTTCAAGGAGCTTAGATATATATATATGACTAATTCTCTGATCGCCTAAATTTAGGCTAAAGTCACATAGACAACTAGAGTTCTGCTATAGTATGGCTATAGTTAATTAGGCTATGAATGGACCAAAACTTCTTTATATCTTCTTAAATCTCGACGTTCCACTTTGAGGATTCCATTGACTTAATTGAAAAACTAGATCTAGATCTACCACTGTACTACGTACAAGACGATTAGATCTAGAATCTAGCCTAAAACAAATCTCATCCTGACTGACAATGGTAACATTGCGGAAGAAGACGAGGAAAGGAACATCATTTTCCTAAACTATGCTCGAGCTACAACATATTTACAATCAAAATTATGAAAATACTCCGTATGCTATCGTATTTTAAGTGATGTAAGTGTCCATTGCTACAATAAAATTAAAATGCTGGAGGAAAGGTTCCGGTCGGAACTACTTGGGCGGGTGGTCACACACTGGGGATGTTCAGTCTGTGGTCAGTAGAGCATCGCTTTTGTAAACGCATTTCAGTTGTTGAAGATCTCAGCTTCGAATTAAGAGAATTGAGTTCTTGTAACTTTGACATTAACAAAGCCAAAGAGAAGAAAAAAACTTCGAATTATCCAAGCTCGGCTTTTGAGATTTCCACTGTATAAGATTCTAGATCTAGAATCTAGCCTAGAGTGAACCTGCCGTTAGTCGGACACTGCCAACTCTCGGACAGGCTAACTATCGGTCATTTTGATTGCTCAATT
>JBDFRD010346629.1:0-10130 GCA_039654405.1 Bullina lineata | reverse complement strand
GAGAGAGAGAGAGAGAGAGAGAGAGAGAGAGAGAGAGAGAGAGAGAGAGAGAGAGAGAGAGAGAGAGAAGGGGAGATAGACAAACGGAGACATAGAGAGAAAGCAGCAGGGACAGACGGAAAAATAAGATCTTTTCTTTCTCTGTCTATCAACCTCACAGAAGGTTACTCAAAACAGAGTGAAAACTAAAGTCACACAGTAACAAAGAGCTTTATATTTAAAACAAAATAATTTCCCAAACGTGTTGAAATGACTTTCTTCAAGGGGTACACACACATCACTGTGTGACTTTATTTGTCACTCATTCACTTTTTCTCACTTTTCAGCTTCACAGCAGCCCCTTTCATTTCATTACAAAGTAGTGTCAACCCTAGTACTGCCCAATGGAATGTGCCAGAGTGCCAGGAAAGACTTTTCAAACGTATACACGTGGGAGTGGGACAATTACACCATATGATAGGTTTTTTATTTCCCTTTTGGAATACATACACAGAAAATTGAAGAATTTAATGGGTTTTTTAATATATTTTGCCTTTTTTTTATTTCGACGCATTTGCGTAGTTGGACAGTACTAGGGTTAAGTTTACAACATTCCCACACTCAATTCTCCTCAGCTCTCGGAGAAACTCACTGTGCTAAGAATTTATGTCGGGAATTTTTCCAAGCAGAACACAGGCGGGGCACTGACCTTTTAACCTTTTCCAGACTGTCTGCCGCCTGACCAAGAATGTTTTGGACTTTCCTGGCCACCTGCATGACCAAGTTGAGCTTGTCAGACACTCCCATGTCCTTCTCTTCACTCTTTTCCTTTGGGGTGGAAGAAAAAGGAACAGAAATCTTTTTAAAAAGGACATAAACAAGTGAAAGTCTCCTTGGATGCGACAGAAAGAAATAAGGGCCCTCCTTGACATGGAAACACTGAGAGGACATTTTCTTTGGAAATAGAATAAAATAGAATAGGATAGAATAAAATCTCTATGGAAAGGATCAGGAGATGGAAATCTCTCTAGGCAGGAGGGAAAGAGGTGGCGCGGTGGCCGAATGGTCAGAGAGTTGGACTCCTAATCCAAAGGTCCAAGGTTCGAATCCTGGAGGTGACCGTGTTGTGTCCTTAGGAAAGAGATTTTCCACCACGTTTCCTCTCCCCACCCAGGTGCAAATTGGGTACCAGCATATTCTGCTGGGGAAGTAAACCTATGACAGACTAGCATCCTGTCTAGGAGACGATGTAAAAATGATCTGTTCAACTTCACGCTACCGAAATCGGTATAAGCTCTGGCTCTATGGGCATCATAGGCCTTAAAAGAACTTTACTTTACTTTACTTTACTTACTACAAAACTGTCATCTTTCCATTTTTTTGTGTGGCTGGTCTCACTCAATTGACTTGGAGTAAAATGACATTTCTATTTCTCTGTTATGGAAATGAATTCAAGTTAATTCCATAGCTGATGGACTTAACCTACCTAGCCTGCCTATTTATTGTTTATTGTTGCAGTAGTCCTTTAATTCACTAAGGGTTCACAGTCATTGAGGTGTCAAAGGCACCTGTTTCCATTCCTGTTCAGTGTTTGCATTTTTTCCCATGACCTTGTTCTGCTTATTATCGCAGTCTTTAACATGGCAAAAGTAACAACTTTGTGCATGTTATGTTATATTGGAAAAGGACAGAGCATAAAGCAGTTTTTATTTTGACAGACATATTTATTCAGTTATCTAATTTTACATATGTGTTTTTTTTATTTTGAAGGTTACTGGAGGGAGGAGCTGAGACTGGATTTAGACACGTGAAGCCAACTGAGTACAAACCCCGCCTATTACACTTCCATGGAGATAGATACGGAGTGTCTGTCAAAGAGGTATCCTATCTCCTTACAATATTATTATGTCTGTGGATATTTTCATTTCTTTCTCATATATCAGAAAAGTATAAATGCAATATAACATAATAGACACTTCCCAAAATTATTGCTTTGTAAAACATAATTTATTTTTTTTATGTTCATTTATAAGAAAATGAGAATCAAAGAGCCTTTTTTTTTGTAGTTTCTTTTTCCTCTTTCCAAGGGTATTGGGAGATTTAATTTGAAAAATCAATGTGGATGACTCAAGTGTTGGTGAAATTGATATGTACAATGATTTTCATCATCAGTATCCTAGATTTATTAATCTTTCTCTTTCATATTACATTTTAAGTATTTTTTTAAGTTCAATAAGAAGCGATAAAATAAAACAAAATAAAACAGATCAAATTAAATAGAACAAAACAAGGTAATGTAATACAACCAATAAATGCTCAATTCCAAACATTTCTCAAGTGTCTTATTATGTGAAGAAAAAAGAGTTTGAAATAAAGTAATGTTCTAAGTGTTGATGCCTAGGATTAACAGACGAGGTGTAATAATATGATTTGCAGCCTAGTCACAATTCGACAAATCTGGTTCAATTGTTGATGATTTTATGGTTTATGCACAGAACTGACGTGAATATATGTGAATAGATAAAAATCATGTACCTTTGCCATATTTAGTTATGTGCATGAATCTTATTTACATATTGGTAGTTTCAATTAACCTTTAACGACGCATTAATTAAAAAACAATTTAAAAATTATATCCGCCACTCATGGGTCTTTCTGACCCACTGTCTCATATTTCTTCTCTGTGAGTCATTGGGTCTGTTTGACCCACTTGTGGTGAATGTGCGGTTTCTAATAAATTCCTCTTTGGAAGTCATTGGGGCAAATCGGCCCCACGTGTGTCTGAGCAAATAAAATGTGGTTGTTCGATAATATTTAGGGAAAAAAATTCTAAAAATGAAAAACAGTAAAAAATACAACAAAATGAATTACAAAACACAAATGGATGATAGAAGAATACAATGAATCTCATGTTTAATTTTCTTTATTAAAGTTGTTATCAAGTTTTTGCTACACGTACGGTTCAATTAGAGCCACGAGTGGTGGAAAAAGTTAAACAGATATGTCTTTAGTTTTGCAACAATTTACACGGAATGGAATTAGAGATCTAGTTCTCTGAAATGGTTTTGGTTTATGTATGTTAGGTATAAACTACACTTCTGTGTAAGTTCGAGATACATTATGCAAATATGAATTGAAAACTGGAAATGGAGCTGACAATAAAACTTTCAGCTCTTTTTTTATTTTGAGTGCCTCTGATCATACAGGAAGTTACAATGGTTCAAGTACACAAGTCCGATCGTGTCGGAAGAATTTTGATTATCCAGTCTGCTCTTTTGACCTTATAAAATTTGTATTTTCTATCTTTTCTGAAGGTGCCCAAAAACAAGGATCGCCTTGACCATGCAGATGTTTATATCCTTGACCTTGGATTAAATCTGATGCAGTGGAATGGTTCTGGCAGTAACAAAGATGAGAAATATAAGGTTGGTTGTTCTTGAGAGCTGTGAGTTGACACAGTGAGTCTTAGCAGAATATCTTGCATATAATGCTGATAAAATAAGAAGCCGGTATGGTATGCATATTTAATAATAGAAGAGTAGTTTATGTTCATTATAAGAAATATATCAAGGGAAAGTAAAACAAAAAAAGTGCTGAGAATTTATTTATCTCATGACTCCAAGGTAAGTGACATGGTTTACATTAGGTTTTTTAAACTAATTTTTTTCTGCTTTTTGCATGATCTATAGGTTTTCATAAATCTACATGCGCAGGCCTATAACTTATTAAATCTTATTTCTTACATAGATGAAAAATGCTTACCATTACAAGCATTTATTTCATTTTGAAAAGGTTAGTCTGAATCTGCCAGTGGGTTCAATCCTGGTTGAGATCGGTACTATCATTGTTGTTGTTTTTTTCCCATACTCTTGAAGCAATTATTAATTCTAAGACTAAGGATGATCCAACCCGGCGTTCAGACAAGGCTTGCCTTCTCCTGAACTCACTTCTTAATATCATGACGCTTTCAGACTTGGATTGACAAACATGATATAGAAGTGTAGTCCAAACGATACTACTACTACTACTACTACTATTCTAATATATGTCATGTGTAATTTCCATTTTCAAAATACTAACATTTGAAAAGACCATAACAAATGAAGTTCGTTGATCGCATTATTTAGTCCCTTGTGATTAGCTGTAAAATTCTTTTAACTGGTGAGAGAAATTTCATGTAGAAAGGGCCTAATAAATATAAAACCCTACATCTACACTTTATGTCTTGCTGGAGAAAAAGAAAACTCACTACTTCATAATATCACTTTTTTCCTCCAGGCACAGGCATACATGCAGAAACTTTGTGCAGAGAGAGGGGGGAAACCCAAAGCTGAGGTAGTTGATGATGACAGTGGTGATGTAAGTTGATTTGGTGTTCAACTGTAGTGCTAAAATACAACAGTATCACAACCACTCCCTCATTATATCCTTGTACCTTCGTATTCGTGTCCTTGAATCTTTTAAAGAAAAAAAGCCCAATGTCATCGACTAAAAGAAAACGGAAGACAATTTAAATTTTATATTTATTATGATATTACATTTTCAGGCCCATGAATCTTTTGCTTTTAACAAATGTACCAACAATAAATAACAAATTATAAAGAAAGAATAAAATACAATATGCTTAAGTTGTAATGTCATTTTAATTCTTATGACTCATTTTTATGGTGGCTATGACATGTGGTTTTCACAAAATATCTAATATTTTCACGTACTGAACCAGCAGCGTGCAAGAGATAGAGGATGAGAGGAATATATGTGAAAAAAATCGGAAAGAATTAGGGAGAGTAGAGAAGTGTGGAGAATTTATGGTGGTAGCCCATGCTTCACAGAGCGCAAATTGGCAAAAGAAGAAAAAGGAGAAACCAGAAAGGCGCAGGAGAGCCACTTGGATTTTGACCCTGTGATGCTTTAGTTCTTAGTGGCCTTTAATAAGACAGAAGATTTAGTTTCCTTCTATTTATAATAATATATAGAATACATCTATTTACTTTCCCCAGTATTATTTATTTTATGAGATTGTTGAGTACCTTGAAATTCATCTTAAAGATAGTTTATCCTTTTTTTTACATAATACAATCTTCTGAACCCATTTCTTTATTCTATTAAGGTTGAATTTCTGGAGTACCTAACTGATGAGGATGTAAAAGAGAATAGTTACGATGCTGCCAATAAAACAAAAGAACTTTTCAGGTAAGAAATTATTAACTTGACTCATTTTACTGGGGTTTTTTTAATATATTTTTGCATCTAAAGATATTTGCTTTGTTAAACTGTAATTCAGCTTTGGAGATGCTAGAAACTGAACTCACAACAAATAGGACATGAGTAAAAAATAGTTTTATTGTAAATTTCATTTACTGTTTTGTAAATGAAAAAAGACTGTGTATTTGACGTAAACGGGGAAGGTGCAAATTAATCAGCAAGGTGCTACTGTTTTATAATCAATTTTATAATTAATATCCTCATTCATTACCATGGAAGGAAAATCATTATTTCTTTAAGATAACCGCAAATGTTTCTCACAGATTATCAGATGAAAGTGGGAAGATGTCCTTTACTTTGGAAAGGTCTGGATCAGTCAGCAAAACAGACTTGGACACAAAAGTAAGCGTACAATTAGCAGTTCTTTTTTGTGTGATGAATTAACCTTTTGCGTTTAACTTGACTGAAAAATTATTTGCCGCCAGAGTGGAACACACCCATACATACTGTTATGCACTCTGATACACATTTCTTCATTTGGAGCTCTCCCATGTGTGAATGAAAGATACTAATGCAATGCTGCTAAATTATAGGATATGTGTGCATCCTTATTTGTATTATCAGAGTTAATTGTAGTCCAAACACAGGAAGTTAGTTTGGCACAACTCTCTCTCTTTCTCTGATAAGACGATCAATCGTTGAGCAACATACCCCCGTGTCTATGGAAAGCAGTAATGTTATGGGAATGGGGTTTAAACCAGTCAGATTGTTTGTGTGCCCTAATTGCGCATCCTTTTATTTTGAAATAGCAGTACTTTCAAGCATTCTCATTATACTGGTTCAGGTTAAAGTTTAATTGCAAAACAACAAAATGCTTACATCAAGATTTTCTTTTTCATTAATTTGTCCTTGAAGCGTTTGGAATAAAACTAAAGGACATATGAGAGAGAATACTGTTAAAAGTGATGTGGCAAAATTTCCGTCAAAAAGTTTTGTATGAGTGCACGCATGGGAAACATTAATCCTTGAGACCCTATGTTATTTTAGCAAGTTTTTTTTACAGAAACAGGAAAAAAAGGTTTGATTTGGGGTCAGTCATTTCATTTTTGAACATTTGGAAAGACTTGTTTAATATGAGACTCTTTCCTAATCACTTTAATAATAAGTCAGTCATATCATCTTCTATGACATAATGATTAATACCTCTTTCATCGCAGGATGTGTTTATTCTTGACACCAAGTCCGAAGTTTTTGTGTGGGTTGGAAAGAAGACCTCAGAGAATGAAAAGAAAAACGCCTTAGCATATGCTCATGTATGTATATAAAATTTGAACAATGTTTTATTTTAACTTCGTCTTTTTAAGGAATATTTTAACAGTTTATAAAATATTAAGTAAGAGTACAATATTTTTTTTTACTTTTAATCCCCCAGGGGCCTTTAGAGCATTTTTATTCTTAAGATACAAATTTCATGATTAAATTAAATATAATATGAGAAAAGTAATGTTAAATAAAAAAAACAACAGTAAGCACAAAATTATTGTCATCCTTGTGTTTAAAGTCTGTATACAATTCTGTTTAAAATAACTTGGGGGAACTATTCATGGAGAGTCTATGTTAACCCTTAAGTCAGCGTACAGCATTCGTATAACTTCAGACACAAAGTGATGGCATTCTGAAGAAAGACGGTGAAACTTAAAAAGAAATGAAAATTGCCAATGGAATAAATTCATTACTGAAAATATACAATTTCCATATCCTGATTCCATTTAAAAATAAAAAGCCAGTTGTCCATATGTCTGCTATATTAACTTTTTTGGTCCAGATATGTTACAGATTTATACCAGGTCGGTTCTGCATTTAATGATTTCCAGTGATTCAAAACAAATCATGTTTATGGTCAAATTAATATCACTAACCCACAATGAAAATGAATGCTGATTCCTGAAATATATGTATTATTACACTCCTAATTACTGTAAAATATTGCAAAGTTAAAGAAACAAAAAAAAAAATCATGGTCTTGTTACCATACCAATATATCAGTCATTTGTCCTCAAGCACCTCAGTACAGAAGCAATACCTCCAAAGAGTTAATGAAACTGTTATTGTTCCTTACAGGCATACCTCCAAAGAGTTAATTAAACTGTTATTGTTTCTTACAGGCATACCTCCAAAGAGTTAATTAAACTGTTATTGTTTCTTACAGGCATACCTCCAAAGAGTTAATGAAACTGTTATTGTTTCTTACAGGCATACCTCCAAAGAGTTAAATGAAACTGTTATTGTTTCTTACAGGCATACCTCCAAAGAGTTAAATGAAACTGTTATTGTTACTTACAGGCATACCTCCAGCGTGGTGATCACCCTCTGGTTCCTGTTACTTGCTTCAATGAGGGAAAGCATCCAGCAGCTTTTGAAACAGCCTTGGCAGCTTGATCTCCTTTTCATCCATTTGGATCGTGCTCATTATATTGGTCTTTTATAATTTTCATCACCATTTGCATTCTCCATAAATGGTATCAAAGGCGTCAACCTTTTTATTCACCCTTATTCATGAAGGTTCAAAGTGGTCATAACATCATTTTCATAGTTTGTGCATCATTGTTGTTCCAGCATTCATTATGTTTTTTATTTTGTATGTACTCTCATATGTAAGTTCACTGTTTAAGTTATTGTACATTTCCATGGTGACAGCTTATGTTTGAAGAGCTCATATTTATCTTTTATTCAGTATTATCATCATTCGATGAAGTATCAATTCCTTGCTCTGTTAACTTCGACATACAGCAAGGTATTGGCAAACAGTTTTCATTCGCAATTGGGATTTTAATGTTTAACAAAAGATGCTATTAAATTTCACAGAATTACAAGGAAACTCTTTGTACTAATGAAAGTACTGAACACCTTAAAAAGACGTCAATAGAAGCTTAGAAAAAAAATTATTATTTAACAAAAACAAAAGTGACTTCATTTTGTTTATTTTGAAGTCTCTCATCTTTACATCCAGTAGATCTGATATATATCTGAACATATATAGAGACGGTATAAAATGTGAGACAGTAGTATAATGATTATTAAATAATCAAAAGCTATTTGCTATTGTTCTTTCTTTATTTTTTTTCATTGATTGATCCCAAACAGACTCTAAGCGAAATGAGTTCTCAGACAGAAAAGCAAAATTGTTGATGTGGAGGTAATGGGTTCAAATCTCTTCCTGATTACATGTATTACTTTTTCTTATGTATTTGATCATTTCAGTTGCAATATTTACTTCCTTTGTCTTCATATATTTGTCATCAAATGCTGTTAATAGCATGTTATCTCTTTTTTTAACTTCTAATTTCTCCTTATCTGGGACAATGTTTTATGAGCGACAGCTGAAAAACTACTTGTTTACTTAATAAATTACCACCTCTGCATTCAACCATCAGAATATGAGCAATTTGGTAAAAGTGGTAGTTGTGATGAAATCCTCGTCCGTGTCTCATACTACTTTTTGATACTTTAAAAATAATGTATCAATATGAACGTGTACTCTAGAATAAACATATTCTTTTCAAAAAGAAAACTGCGTAGTATCAAACCCATTTCTTTTCTTCATAGTTTGCTGATTTAGAATTTCTCTAAGGTGTTAAGTCCCTCTCGGTTCATATAAGTATCCATTGAGGGTATATTTTTGCACTCTTGCCATTGAAACACGATCATGGAGACCGAAATGGTACACCGAAGAAGGTGTATGGATGAGTTTGACAAAGCAAGGATGTGGCAAGATTTTGCAATAATGGAAAGGTTCACTATAAACTATTCAAAACATATATTCACACTGCTGCTTTTAATCTTTGTTGAGTTAAAATTGTGATCTCTTTGGTTGTACAATCTAGAATATAAAAAAAAAATACGCGAATGGTTTCCACGTGGTAGTGGCGATGGTGGTGAATGTCTACCTTGCTGCTAATTTCGTCAAACACAATGAAATAAGGAGCTTGAATATTCAACGCTGAAGATGCAAGCTTAATGCAGATGGAAACAAATTTTAATGATACAACTGGACATTTTTTCTAGTCGGGGAAGAAAGTCCCGTCTCACGCTGCTGGTAATCTTTGTCGAATTAAAATTGTGATCCCTTTGGTTGTACAATCGTGTGTATCTACTGAGGATTGATAAAACGCCATGAATCCCCCCTTCCTTGGAAGAAATTAATATTGAAAAAAATCAAGCACAACCACAATGTTCCCTGAAATTGTCCAAAGAATTGACCAAACAAAGGGCTAAATATATATACATATCTAACACTTCTACACTGTAGTGAAGATTTCAGCATAAAAAGTCGAAAAAACAAACAGCAATGACTGATACATTATTCCTTTTATTATTATATTAAACGTCCATAACAAAAACACTGTCATACAAATACACTGACGCATGCATGAGCTTTAATTAATTAGTGTAACCTAATATTCACCAGATCTACTCATTCTGGCGAACAGGTGGAACAAGAAAAAAAATCGAAAGGTAAAGCTTTCATCCATGAAAATACGTTCAAAGGAATGTTACAGTGTGCATTTTAGGAGGAAATAGTATTGGATTTGTCACAGAATCTGGGGAATGTCAGGAATGTTACAGGACGCCGGTTATACTATGCATTATAACAGGAAACAATATGGGATTTGCCACAGCATCTGGGAGAAACCCGATCTGTCTTTTCTTTTCAGGGACGCACACTGACCTGAATTATTGAAATTAACAATGGAATACATGCCACATAACAAAACGTGGCGCAGTGGCCTAATGATTACATTGTAGGACTCCCAATCTAAGCATCATAGGTTTGAAACCAGATGGCGACCGTCATGTGTCCATAAAAACAGTCCTCTCTCTCTCTCTCTCTCTCTCTCTCTCTCTCTCTCTCTCTCTCTCTCTCTCTCTCTCTCTCTCCCTCTCTC
>JBDFRD010346518.1:0-10131 GCA_039654405.1 Bullina lineata | reverse complement strand
AGAGAGAGAGAGAGAGAGAGAGAGAGAGAGAGAGAGAGAGAGAGAGAGAGAGAGAGAGAGCGAGAGAGAGAGAAAGACATAGAGAAGGGTGGATTACCGTAAAGAAAAAACAACAACAACAACCCAGCATTCTGATCAGTTTCAGGAAGTGATTAAGACAGGCTGCAGGCGACTAAGCGAACCAAAACACAACAGGAGGCGCGTAGGAGGAGGGCGATGAAGGGGATGCGATAATTGCACACGGAAGCGGGGTAGCTGCGGCGCTTTCAAGACCGTAAACATTCGGAGGGCATGGAAATCTAGGGTACGCCTAGCGGATGATGAAAAACGGCAATCACTTGTGATGAAAAAACGAAAACAGGAATTAACGGCGAGAACGCGCGATAATAAATCTTGTCGTTTGGGATGCGTCCTAGGCTTGCATATGGTGTGGTTTTTCCCTCTTTGTTTTTCCTTGGTGCATGCGTTTTCCCCATGTGTTGTGCTAGACAGAACTGCAGGCAAAAAAGCACCCAGGCAAGGTAAGGAGGTAAGGTAAAGGCGGTGAAGTAGGCCGTCGAATGGTTGAGTGCTAGGGGAAACACTAAACATGCATGAAAATACAGACTCTCTGAATAAGAAAGTACAATGCATTTTCCATGAACTCGATCGCTGAATAACAACACAAAAGACACGGGTACAGAAGCAAGTTAAATGTGCGTGTGTGTCTGTCTGTCTGTCTGTCTGTCTGTCTGTCTGTCTCTCTCTCTCTCTCTCTGTCTCTCTGTCTCTCTGTCTCTCTCTGTGTGTGTGTGTGTGTGTGTGTTCAGGGGTGTGCGAGGGTTGGGAGGAGGCGGGGTTCTTACTCTCCACACGAGGTGGCTTCTTCCACCTTACACTGCCACACTAAGAGCAGGCAACGCACCGTGGCCCCTGCTGGAGCTTAGTCAGAGAAGTTACTTGCATAATTTATCAACTTTCCCGAAAAACACAAGCGTCTCTTAAATTTTAATAAAATCTAGACTTATAGAAAGTGCAGGTAATTTGGGAGGCGTCTGAATGTCTTGTCATAGTTTTACATCATGCGAAGAGTATTTCGCTCTGCTATCTTCTTCAAAATCATGTCGTTATTTACTGCATACGTAGCGCTATCTGACTGGCTACAACTTCTACTAGGCCACTATAAGTTAAAGCGCTACAACGTGAAAGAAATCGGCTTCTGAAAAGGCTAATCAAGGATACTACTTATGAATATTTGCCCCTTTGGCGTTAAAGATCTTAAGAAGAAACAGTTTCGTTGTGGTCCTTAGTAAAACAATTAATCTGCTTTACAGTGTGAACGTAGGATAAAGGAGATGGGCTAACATGTTAGAAAACATACTGCAGTGTGGCAATCCTAACGAATTACCGAACATTTAATTTACACCGCTCATTTTTATACTGGGCACAACAGGTACATATTGTAATCAATATCTTCTTTAGTTATCATTGCAGAGCTACCTGATGAACTTCCGTTTCACCAAAAGCATACATTCTACAACATTGTAAAGAGCGTGATTCAGTAATGAGGCCATGCTTGGACTCAGTATACTGCGATTGACTTGAGAAACAACAGCAAAACTAGGATGGTTATTTACAAAAACCTAACCAAGCAAGACAACAAACGTACGAATCGAAAAGACAAGAAAATTTATCAAATCTACCAGGAGCGCCTACAGGCACAAAACGATCTGCATACAAATATTGCAGTAACACAGCTCCAAGAACAGATTTCAAACTGCTTCAATGACAAGTACTTGCTTACCACCCTCGGTAGGCTGCCCAAGCGAACCAGAATTGTCGAGCACCAAATGCACGCTGAAACAGCCCAAATGGAGCTGGAATGGCCAGTCGACGCCAAATAAATTATTTCCACTCAGCCCGTTTTCAGCGCTTCTATCTACCTAATCTATTTTGGGAATTGATATAAATTGGAGGCAGCTCCCTATCTTCTCTAGTTTAGGAAAAAAAACGTGGAATGATAAGACGACTGCGGCTCCAATTTGCAAGGACATGCGAGTGTGTTTGTATGTGTGTGTCTGTGTGTGTGTGTGAGAGAGAGAGAGAGAGAGAGAGAGAGAGACAGAGAGAGACAGAGAGAGAAAAATGGAGAGAGAGAAAGACAGAGAGAGGCAGTTGTCTGGTTGTATGTGCGCGTCTTTGTGTGTGTGTGTGTGTGTGTGTGTGTGTGTGTGTGTGTGTGTGCATGTGTTCCCGTGCGTACGTACGGGCATACACGCGTGCACGTGTGTGTGTGTGTGTATGTGCGTGCGCGCGCCAGCACGATCGTCCATGATGAGCGTGTGCATAAAAAGATGAGTCGTAAGTGTGCACGATCAGCTTGCACGTGCCGCGATTTGAGCTGAAACCAGCAATGTGACGTGCAGACACTCTTGTCTAATTTCAACGGCCCAATCCTCACAAGCATGCTTATTAAATTTTCCAGGGGGTGTAGGGCTTCGCTTGCGGAAAGGATGGATACTACTGTTAGTCACAACTGGGAATATTCTCCCCACGCGCACACGCCCCTCTCCGAGCTCTCATTTCTAGCCACTCGGATCGTTCTGCGAGCAGAACAAAAGCGGAAGAAGAGACTGAGTCACAACGGACGTGACGAGATACCACGACGATGAGCAATGATGCCTGGTGGCCCACGTGCAGCAAGTGGTGCCCTACTACCAGGTTTACACGCATCGCACGTTTATTTGTGTACAGTGTCGTTGCATAATCTCGTGCTAGATGCACGGACTCGGTGGTGGTGTGTTTGACACTGAGCCAGGACAACATCTCGATTTCATAATATTTGATCCAAGCGGAACTCAGATCCATACCTGAATAAATGGGAACATTACAGTTCTGATAAGGCGGGACTTCGACTAAAGAGCAAGCTACTCACTTCTCTCACGCTATGGCCATTGTACACGACCTCATACTCATAAATAATCTGCAGAATGATTCTTTTTTAAACCTAAACCTGACAAAAGCAAACCAATCATTTTTTAATCTACTGGGTCATCCCTTAGTATGTCAGTACTCTTTATGAGATGGGAGATGACTTTTCAAGTGTTCTAGATTATAAACAGACGCCATTATCTCACAAGGAGGTCACAGATCGACGTTACGCCGACAAGGATGCGTATTAGGTCCGTGCGCACCGTTTGTCCCTCATTAACCCATTCACTGCCAAACTCACAGATCGACGAAAAGCAATGATTGCTGATTGCCAACATTAATGGTGTTACTTCGCTGGGTCCTGACTTCCATCTTTACTAGTACACGTAATTAACATAACACCCATATCTTTACTGACATTTTTTTTTCAATCAAGTTCCTCTCACTATTTCATTGAAATAAAATGACTAGGATTCAGCCACAGTTAGCTGGCAGTGAAAGGGTTAAGAATATCCTGGAACAGCTCAGGTGGTAAATAATGTATTTTCATATTGCTCAATACTGTGGATTAAATATTACTTTTCGTTTTAATCACATGAATTTGAAGGGAAAAAGGGGGAGGTTCATTTAGCCTAGATATATGCGTTCGTTCTCTCTCTATTACTATCTGTGTTGTATGTTGATGTTTATTTAACGTCACTTGTAACAATATCTGATAATCAGTAACATCAGTTAGCTACTTCGAAGTGATCATTTAACTAGTGTCCGGAACAAAATCTTTGAATTGGTAGATTCAGAGCCAGTTTCGTCTTGCAGTGATGAACCCAACCGTTGTAAATTCTTCCTCTATGTATTTGCGAATCTCAACACGCAGCGTTTTCCTCTCAATTACAAATCCTAGACCCCGTCCACGGAGTGTGACTATGAATAAACCTCAGACGTTACCCATAGACTGACTCCTGATAGCTTCCTGACCGTGAGCAAGGCTTTAAGAAATTTACATCTCCGACCACCAAAGATTTTTTTTCCTCATCCCTTTCATGTTTCTCTGCCAATACGCCGCACATCAACCTCTATCACACCGGGGTCATGACCAGGGCGCCGTTAGATGAGACATGCTGTCAATGCAATTAGACGAGGAACAATTAGGATTCTTTGCTCGGGTCATTAAAGGCCCAATCACGAGTGACCGGCGGTCAAGCCCCGACAGGCTCAGCGTCTGGTCCGGAGAGATGTCCACTCTCGGCGAGCTGACCACTCAGATCCCGTTGACAGGAGCCTGGTGCTAGGCGTGCCTCGTAATGACAGGTCGGAGGAGGAGGAGAGCGGGGGGAGGGGATGAGAGTGGTGGGGAAAGGAGAGGGAGGAGCAGAATGAGACAGAGAGTGAGATACAGAAGGAAGAGAAACAGGAAAATGAGGGAGAAATAGTGGGAAGGGGATACAGAACTATTTAGAAGGAGAAATGAGAAACAGGAAATGATAGAAACACAGAGAAACGAACAGAAAGGAGGAGAATGAGGAGTGGAGAGAAGGAGAGACGGACAGACAGTGTGTGGTTGAGTGAGTGAGGGAGGAAATGTGTGTGTGTGTTTGTGTGTGTGTGTGTGTGTGAGAGAGAGAGAGAGGGAGAGAGAGAGAGAGAGAGAGAGAGAGAGAGAGAGAGAGAAAGAGAGAGAGGGGAAATAGATAGTGAGAGAGAGAGTGGAAAGAGAGAGAGAAAGAGAGAGAGAGAGAGACAGAGAGAGAGAGAGAGAGAGAGAGAGATCATTAATTACGGAAACAATTATTAGAGCTCCCTCACGCGATGCGTGGTCAAGGAAAGCCCCTCTGTGCTCGCAAGCTGACGGGTTAGAAATGGAGTTTGATTTCACCAAACTGCGCTAAAAGCGAATAGAGAAGCCTCTTGTTATTGAAGAACTGTGTGGACTGGGAAGAGAAAAATCAATACACGTATAGTACTTCGAAATAAGTATTTAAAGTACGGTGGAAGATGACAACCTCTAATGTTGATCATCATTTTCTGAAACCTTAGCACCAAGACAACGTGTTGCTGCGACAGTGTCCAGAATTCGCAGATAGATAGAGAAGACTAGAGAAGTTTATTATTGGCAGCTGAGAGTTTTTCTCGCCAGTTTCCCGTATAGGGAGTTTTGCAAGTATCTGCCAAGACCGTTTTCCGTCGCTTGCTATAGGCAGTTTTTCACTGCATAATATATTTTACTTTTGCGAATCGTCGATGTATTACATTAAAGCGATTCTTTTCACCGATTTAACCATGTTCTCCACAGCAATTGATTACACTTGAGAAAGATTTGAATGTCACGCACAAATGAAAGTGTATAGCCTGACGAATGCTTAGACGTTAAAATAACCAACGTAAATTCTGAGTATTCACGCAACGAAAATAACAAACATAAAAGCGTAAAATATCCATTGAGAATTTTTTTTCAGAAGTAAGAAACGGATGGGTTCACTTTATTGGACATGAGTATAAACAGAATGTCAGAGTACGTGGCGTTAAGCAGGTAACACAGGCAATGGAGCAGAGAGAGCCACAAGGTAATTTACCTGTTGCAGAACGAAGGTACAGGAAAAGCATCAGCACGCTTTCTATTAGTTCCACGCATTATAGCTCCGGTAACGAGAGAGCTTCACTCAAAAAAACATTCAGCATGACAGACATCTTTCGAGGATGCTGTCGGTGAGCGGTAAATATGCAACAGCAGCAAAATCAGCCACAAAAAAAAAGAAAAAAAAACCTGGATAGATTTGCATTACACATCAGGTTCTGAACACCCTGTAAGATTGTGTATTTGTGCTTGTTTACGAGTCCTCAATGTCAAAATTCACAACTTTCCTTTTGTTCTGGCATCTCAAAGTGTTATCCCTTTTGTCGCTTTCTTCCAAAAAAACCCACTGATTAAACGTAAAGCATTTTTTATTCATACTGAACTAAGTAGTTTCGGTTTCGAAAACTTACTGGAACGCAATTTCATATCTAAGACGTTTCTTTGTTTGACTGAAGACTAACATGGATATGACCTGTGCCAGTCGAAGTATATAATGTATGAAGCCATAACTCAAAACTAAGTTATCAAAAATAGTGCTGTCACTTGGAAGCAAAGTGACGGAGTTGTTATTTGCATGCCACTGTAGGAGAGCGGGGAACCTACAGGCAAAGGATCATAACTACAAATAATATCTGTTGCTTCTTACAACTTTTATCTGGAATAAAAGATAATCGGGCCATGTACTTACGTTCCAATACACAACAATACACTTTCCAATTCAACACGCAGGTGTGGAGAGCTTTAGCACATTAATTTCACAACAACAAAAAAGCGCCCAAAGTGAAGTACATGTACTGGTCTAAATTGAAGGATCGTTTGGCAGAATTGCGCCTCACGATGCGTGGTGATGTGGCAAACAAGAAGCCAACTAAAAGTCTTCACTTAAACATTTAATTTGTACACGATTGGCAGTCATTATTTCGGTGTTATGAAAATCACTGTCCGCCGGGACGAATGGTGAAAATGAAGATTGTGTTGCATAATGCGGGAAGAAATAACTTACCTTCATTAAACGCTGTTATAATGTACTTGAACCCTCGACCAACTGGGCCATCTGTATCAGTTCTGAGGAGGAAGAAAGAAGAAAGTAAGTATCTTTGTTGCACATGCTCAAATAAGTTTATTTAAAGAGGAAACGTAAAAGATTGGGAGGCATCACTTATTTTCCGGCGTCTTGAGTTCATGGCCAACTTTGGACAGAATGTGTTTAAAGTAATGAAGTGATGTTTGTATGAACATAAATACATAAATAAAGTGCATGACCTAATCTTAGTATCAGTTTAAGTACATTCATAAAGGGAAGAGTAATTCTCTATAAAACCATAGATCCATCCTGAGACACGTTTACTCTTTTAATGTTTGGGTCATACTGCGATCTTCTTTCCGAAGAATTAATACAGCCTAAGGCGTATACACTACATCTGAGAAATCTCTAAAGATCACAAAGTATCTACGTCGTTATATTCTTCCATCAGCCTTCTGTGTGTGTGTGTGTGTGTGTGTGTGTGTGTGTGTGTGTGTGTGTGTGTGTGTGTGTGTGTGTGTGTGTGTGCTCCGAAAGCACGCTCTTATCAACTTCCTTCGGACTGCTCTGTATAGAGACACAGTTCCAAGGCCAATGCAAGGGTAAAGAAAAGGAAGTATTCCTTAATCTCCGGGGGCTTAATTTCGCGATATTGTCTCCCTGCACCCGTCTCCGATAATAGGCATGTCAAGTCTCATGTCATAAGAGCTTTATTTGAGGTCGTCATCCGCTGATCCGCCTCGTCTCGCTTTTTAAGTCCCACGATCCGCCAGTGACAGGCCGGATGCCTTGAGTAAAACCCGGCGGCGGGCCCCTTTTGCCGTGCGGGTTTCCTTCTAATCTACACAGCATTTTGTTCATTATGTCTCGGAAATGGCCTCTAAAATCCTATGTCAACACAAAAATGGGGGATATTCAATCCGCGCCGAAGAAAAGGCAGAGCAAGGAGATCCAGTTTGTTAAAGGGTTTTTATGATAACGGAGCGGCGTGGGAGCGCGAGACGGGGTGAAAGGAACAGGAGAGGAAAGACGGAGTGTATTAAAAATCATAACGTTGAAACTGGTCGGAGAAAACAAACGGAGAAATAGCATGAACTTTTTAATGGACGACGGGAAACTAAATTCGACAGTTCTCCGCTTCGCGCTCGCTAAAATCTTGAGATTTTTTTAATCGAAGCGAATGAGGTGTTGTTCATATTGTTTCTTTCATGAAAAACTAATCATTCGATGTAAGAGAGACAGCTGGGCTATAACATAATATTGTAAAGACCTGATTATGCGCAATAAGATACTTACTGGTATTTAAATCCATTATTTACAGCCCCAACGAGTCAACAATCTATTTAATGAATGAAACGGAACTCCTCATAATTTAATGAATTAATAAAAGCCCTACCCAAAAGTTCAAATTAACTCCATTTCCTCTAAAGACGTTTCTATGCTGTTGTTGATTCCGTCATTCCGGCGCTCATAGTCTACTACATGTGCAATTTCATGAACGACCATATATAGGCCTACATGCAAGTTTACATGAAGTTGGTTTACTGAAATGTATAGAATGGTTTAACAAGACTGTTTTCGCATACAGCACAACCCTGAGCTATAACTGTTGTAAAAAAAACTAGAGATTTAAACATTATACAGTTCGTGTCGTGTTCATCATCTTGAATTCAACAAAGGATCGTGAAAAATAAAAGATTTAACTAGAAGAACATTACCTCAACACAAAATCCATCTTCAAAACTTCCCCAAGTACCCCTTCTTCCCCATCTCCTGTTTTCTTTCCATTTTCTTTCTTTTTTTCTTTTCTTTTTTTTTTTTGGCGTCAGGTCCGGCAACATTCGCTACTTTTCCTTTTGGCCACACAAGCAAAGGTGTACACCACACAAGCAAAGGTGTACACGAAGCCATTAGCGTCCATGTTCAATAGTTCTACGTGTGCAATTAAGGCCACCTTTGTTCAGTAACGAGATCCACTTTTATTTATAGACGTCGTGTTTCCGTGCAATGGTCGCATCGCTCTGGCCGCAATGTATTTATTTTTGTGTCGTCGATCTGACAGGGAAGAATCCGGCTTATACATTTACTTGTTTATTGGTTTGTGTTCTTTTTATCCCTGTCCATTTTTTATTGTTTGGGATTCGTTGATTCATTTTTATCCTGCCTCATTTATTTGTGCGATTTGTTCCTCTGTTTTATTTTTTATTTGGTTTATTTGACGTGTGTGTCCTTATTTCGAAATGGACCTGCCTTCCAATCATCTACCCACACACCCGCACACTCACACACTCACACATCCACACACCCACACACTCACAGACCCACACACCCACACCCTTTTCCTCACCAGCCTCCAGCTCCACCATAAAAAATCTCCTCATTATATTATGTTCTACTTGTCAAACGAATACATTTTTTTCCGACTGATATGTCATACAGAATGAATCTCTTCGTCTTTATCCAAATGATGAGGTTTCTTTGCATTCGCTTTTGTTCGCTTTTTTAACATTTTCTTTCATTTCTGCCGATGGCAACACCCAAAATAATAATATCCGTGCAATATGAAGGACTTGGCTGTTTTTCCCCATGCTGCCCATAATAATTTTCTCTTTCAAAGTTTGTTTGCAACTTCTTTTCTCAGCTTTTCCGCCTGCACTTCATAAATCTGTCATTCGCTCCATATCTCTTTCCTGTGGAGCTAATATTGAGTTTCCAAAGTCGCACTCGCCCAACTTTGGCATTCGAGAAGTTAAAGACAGAGCAGGAAAACAAAGAGATGAAAATGGTGGGGAAAAAATAAAAATCAATTATAGATGCATGTGTTTATGTAGATCTATGTATGTGTATGTGTATGGTGTGTATCACTTTATCTGCCCCCCTACATTTACAGGGTGCTTACATTTGCTTAACCCTTCGGGGGAATTGTGTTCAGAGACATTTATATGCAAATAAAGACTGACTTTAATTTCCATAGCAAGCGCACAAAGAATGATCTTATGTTTTGTTCTTTAAAGGAAACGCAGACAGTTAAACAGGCAGGCACACGGAAGAAAGCTACGCAGTCATAAAAGATAAGAAGTTAGAGGGAAAGACAAGAATAACAAAAATAGTTCGACAGACGAAACGTGGAAGAATGTTAAAATGTTGAATGTATACATGCCATCCCTACCTTAAAACCTGGCAGTAACGATGAGATTTTTACTTTTTTTTTTCTTTTTTTCTTTTTTTTTTTTTTTTTGGCAGGCGAAGAATAGAAACAAAGCCTTGTCTTTGTTGTCTGTGTAATGTGAAAAATATACAGCGCCGAATACTGGCGTTCTCACCTTTTCACTAGCAACATGAATTGAACGCGATGTCCTTGAAGAATTCCAGCTAAAGCTGACTTCAACACTGTTAAAAGAAAATATCTAGTCTATATTTCTTTTGTTGTACTGTATAAAATGTAGTCTTGATATGTATGGTTGTAATTTATGGTCAGGGCATTTGCAGTGATCATCATCTTACGAGAGGCGTTGAAGTGAGAGCAATACATCGCTTAAGTAGCTAGGTTCTTCTTCTTCTTCTTCTTCTTCTTCTTCTTCTTCTTCTTCTTCTTCTTCTACTTCTTCTTCTTCTTCTTCTTCTT
>JBDFRD010346407.1:0-10132 GCA_039654405.1 Bullina lineata | reverse complement strand
AAACGGGGCCGAGAATTATGTTCGACATATCCATGAAATCGAGATTTCCGTGTTCGAGATAACTGGACTCTACTGTAATATCTTCTGAAAATTGTGCATTTTGCGGACCGTACTGTAAAGCATCATTGCAACCGAATTTTTAAGTTATATACAGTGTGTGTCAAATGATCTGACATTGGTAGGTTTAATAAGCAAAATAGAGTAAAGAACGAAAAATATGTTTTTATTTTCAAAATGATGTAATGCCATTTGGTTTTATTTCGTTTTCAGTTGCCCTTTTGTTTCGTTCCATTTTCACTTTCCATTTTGTTTTATTGCCAACGTGAATGAGCAAACATTGCACTTTCATTGTGGAAATGTTTATCAAAAACAAGAATCTGAAACTGCAACACAGAGAGCAGTCCGTGTGAACTTTAGGTTTGGTAGACGTGAAACCAGATGGCATTAAATGTACATTTTGAAAATAAAAACATATTTTTCATTCTTTAATCTATTTCGATTTTATTAAACCTACAAATGTCTTAGATCATTATGACGCATCCTATCTTAAGGTTATAACTTTCTATGTTCTGAGCAGTGTGAAAGGAAATAATTACTTTTGGTAATACAGTAGTTTCCTACTAAGAACCCGCCCTTCGGGAGACACGATTACCGTGTTCTTAGCCGGATCAGCCTCTTTTTTGTGGATTTCAAAGGGGGAGAAATCATGTATACCATTTCTCGCTGCACTAACACATTAATGAAGCATCATCTCTGACCAAATCAATCTGTGATTGGCTTACTTAAATTTAAAAACACCGATCAAAACCATATTTATTCCGTGCCAGACCATCCCCGTATCCATTATACAAAACAAGGCAAAGACGCTGGCAGGTCCATTCCATAAAATCTGACTTAAAAAAACCCATCTTTGTTCTGAGCCCGCGTTGAGGTGCCACTTCCACTAGGTATTGCATCATGGCTGGGTAGGGGTGAGATTGGGTTGCGGGGTCACAGGACATCGAGACTATAGGGGGAGGGGGTGTTGAAGGTGTCAATCGGAGAATAGGGGCGGGACACAACAACAAAGCGTAGATCTAGCCAATTATGACTGGTCTAAGACGCAAGGGGGGTGGGTGGAGGAATGGAGCTGAATTGAAATGCTTCGGGCGATGAGAACAGATAGGCTTAACCTGCTGAGTGGGGTGGGGTGAGGCAATGGGGCAGAGGGAACGCGGCTTTGCTTTCCACCACATCTAGGGCCTAACTCTAGAACAAAGACAGGGTGGCTGACAGTGTTTCTTGCGATTTAGGCGGCGGCTGCTTAAAAAAAAAAAATCAGTCGGGTAAGAACACCGTGTTCTTAGGCGGATCTTTTAGTTGAAAATGGGCTCTTATCATTATGCAGACGAATTAGGAAAAATTCAGTCTCGCGAGAATGGCGGTTTCTTAGGCGAAGACCACTGTAGAAAAAAAATCTAACAATAATTTTATTTTTCTAGGTTTGCAGCATGAAGTTCCACAGCCTACTCCAGCTGAACATTCATATCTACAAAACCCATGAAACCCAGGGCAGGCCAATTTGTTTCAAATGCAATACTCAGCACAGCACCCTTCGTAATCTCACCCGCCACATACAGGTAATGCTTACTTTGAATATAATGGAACAAGATGTCAATTTTGAACATGTCAAAAGATGAAGTAGCAGCACTCAATCTGCAATCCTTTATGAGAATTGAGGTTTTCCTTGTGCTAATAAAGCAACATTGTTATTGATAAAGAGCTTTTATACCGGTCTTGCAAAGAGTTCACTGGAAAATTTAGTTAGTGAGTTTAGATGGACTCTATGTGTTTTTAATATGGTGATGTATGTCAACCTGTACGTCATAGTTTGAGAGACATGAGTTAGAAATAATGTGGTATCAAACATTGTTTGAGATTTTAAATTTTTACAAGCAATTTCTGTTACAATTTATACTAAAGTCTGTTCTGTTTAAATGCCATATTGACATTGAAACAGAGTCATTATTCAATGCAAATCCAGTTTTTAAAAAAAAAAAAAATAAGATTCTCCATTATCTTCAGTCCTGGGAAGGAACCTTGTCTATTTAAAATTTTTTAAAAATTAAAACTTTCAAATGACTTTTGATTCCATAAAAATGAAAAAAATATTCCAGCTCATTTTTATTTTATTCTAATGTGATCTTTTCTTTTCATGAAAGCCACTATTTTTCTTCACTCCATCCGTTTACATTATAATATGCTTTTGAGTAGGCTAAAATTTTATCTAATTTTTTATCTAAGCCTGTGAAAAAGCAAGTTATAGTCAATAATGTCACACAGTATGAAAGAGCTTCACATTTAATTCATAACATAATGAATTCTCAGATGTATCGACATTACTGTCTTCAGGGGCTATATAAATGTAATAAAAAAAGCTTCTACGTGCATATCAAATCAAATACTGAAAAGAAAAAAAAAAGAGAGAGAGAGAGAGCTATCCTGTGCTTTGAAGCATTCATTGTACCTTAAGATAAGATTTGGAATCTGTGTGTAATTATGTTTTTGTGATACTATTTGAGAGACTTATTTTGTAGCCTAACAAACTATTCTAAGAAATGTTTAACATCATTTTTTTTCTGGAATCAAGAAATTAACTTGTTTTTAATTACAGAAACACAAAAATGAACTGGTTTTAGAGCAGATGAAGCACCAACCTTTTTCAACCAAAGCACTGAAAACTTGGAGGTGTGATATATGTGGAAATTACTTTCGCAACTGTCACAGTGTTATTTTGGCACATACCAGGAAGCACACAAAGGTAATAAATAGATTTAGTTTTCCCACTCGGACAAGTTAATCACATGACATTTTGCATGAAAGTGTTTATATTTTAGATTTGCTTCCGTTTTTCAATGTCACTAAAGGATGTTAATCTGTAAAGCCTGTTGATGAAAAATTGCAGGAATTTGATCAAACAAGGGTGAAATAACTTCGAATTTGAATAAAATTGTCAATATTTGGTGTGCTTACTCTAAATGTTAGAGCATAGAACTCTCAATCAAAGGGTCCTTGGTTTGACTCTATGGGACCATGTTGTGTCCTTTACACACTTTTTCCTCTCTCCATCCAGGTTCAAATTGAGTTCCAGCATTTTCTGCTCATCGAATTCCAATGACAAACTAGTTTCCTATGTTGTAAGCATCATCTGTTTCCTTTACACTACTGAAACCTGTTTAAGCTCTGGCTCTCTTGACCTCATTGGCCTTGAAGAAACTTCATTTCAATTCAATTAGTTGATGTGCTGTCATTTTTTACTGTCAATTATTGAATTATCTAACAAATCGTCGCCTCAGTCTACATGTACCGTATGTCCACTTTTAATAAAATCCAATTTAAGGCCGCCTATAGACCTCCATTTCATTTGTTTTATTTCCACAAAAGTTGAAACTTACACGGTATGGGTACATTACACGATGCTGTGTGAGCTGAAAAACTGGGTTTACACAACCACCACAATGATTTGAAGTTGACAGCATTCACATTTATAAAGCCTTTCTCTAAAAAATGATCTATGGACATACGACACTTGTAAAGTGAAGCAATGAAATGTTTTCAATATTTGGTTCTAATGATATGATCTCTGTTTTTTTCACCTCCAGGAACGACCTCATAAATGCACGCAGTGTGATAAAAAATTCTCAACTGTAGCAGCATTGAATGTGCATGCAGCCACTCATTCAGGGCGTATGTACCATTGCGACCTTTGTGACCAATCATTCAAGAATAAAACAAGTCGACATTACCACAAACTTACACATGCAAGCGTCAAAGGAGAGTTCCTCTGTCAAGTAAGAAGATGGTTTGCAATTGTTATAATCTTCTTGATGCTGCTCTTCTCTGTCTTCTCATTCTTTCTTCAAGGATGTCACAGAGGCTTAATGATTGGACTCCAATCTAAGGGTCCTGGGTTTGAATCTGACAGTGGGCATTTTGTGTCCTCGAGAAAGACACTTCTGTCCACCCAGAGGTGATATGGACACTTGCCTATTTTACTGGGGAAACCTACGGCAGGCTAGCTTCCTGTCTAGGAGATGATCTAAAAATCATCCATTCCACTTTATGCTACTGATGCCAGGATAAGCTCCTGCTCTATGGGCCTTATTTTCCTTCATCAAAGTGAACTCTGGTGAAATTGGATTACATACAAACTTGCAAATTATTTTATTTGATTCCATATTTATGTTGTAAAATTGATATAACTAATTTCTTCCTCAATCTTGACCGCTTTTCTATATTTATACTTAGCCTAATCACATCCATGTTTTGTCTTCAGGTATGCGGTCAGATGTTTGAATTTCAACATAAGTTGACAGCGGTAGGTAATTTGGTTGTTATGTGTAGCATTCACCAACTTGCATAAATTATGTTTTGAAGTGTTGTGCATCATTGGATGTTGTAGGTGCGATAAGTGATCTTTAATTAGAATGGATGAAAAGGATGAGAAAAGATCTCGAAAGGAAAGATTTTAGGCTATGACATGAACTTAATCTCTCAGTATTCTGCTGGTTGCACTTTTCAAGCGGGGGGGGGGGCGCAAATTTGAATATAAACATGATCTTTTCTTTATTATTATTATTTTCCCTCATGACATGAGTTTCTCGGGAAAGGTTTTCAAATACCATTAGTTCATGCAAATTTAATTTGCTTATTAACTTTAACTGAATCCATTGGGTTTTTTTTTCATAAATTTTCAGCATGTGAAAGTTCATTCTCAGCCGAAGAAAATCCGTCCTACCTTCAAGTGCACTGATTGTGATAAGGCAAGTCAAACATAATATTATTATTTTATCTTTCACTAATTTTCCTTCATTTCAATGCTGTTTTCAATTTCAGTAGGCCTACATTGTACTTCATAGAATAAAAGTGTTTTCAAAAATATTTCCAGCATTTCCGTTTTGAAAAATTATAAGGAAGAAATTATTAAACTGAATGCACATAAGTAATTACATGCTAATAGTTTTTCTTTTTCAGGTTTATAAAAGCAAGAAGAACTTGGTACGACATGTGGAGGTTGATCATAAAGGCATTAAAGATTATGACTATAAGTGTGAGCATTGTGATCAGCAATTCTTTGCAAGGTACTGATACTTTTTCACTAATGTCTTTTTCATTTTCATTTAAATAATTGACTTTCAAGTAAAAATTAGTATTATTATCAACTGCTTTCGTTCATTTTATGATGTATTTGATAAATTTGTGTGAAGCTTTGGAAAATGTAACGGTGATTTCATTTATGTTGATTTTATTTCTATATATATATATATATATAAAATTTGTAGAAAGTTTGCCTCATCTTTACCCATTATGTTTGATTCCTAGCTGGCAGTTGAGAGATCACATAACATGGCGTCACTTGGGAGAGAAGCCGTATCATTGTGCATATTGTGGTCAAGGCTTTGTATGTCGGCCAACCTTGATTCGTCATCAGCGTAATGTCCATACAGGAGTAAAACCATACAAATGTCAGTTCTGTGAAGAGGCCTTTGTTGAAAAGGTAATCCCAAAGGGAAATACATTTTGTAATTTGATTTTCCTTATGAAGTAATTAATTCTGTATACTTGGAAATTCATGAACCATGAATGTGATTACGTCGTCAACTCTTTGCTGTCATTTTGTCAAAGGCCTTATTTCATTTTAAAATAGGTTTTTCAGCTTTTCTATTTTCAAACCAAAGACAAGTTGATTTCCTGTTTTTTTTTCCATTACATTTGCTGATCAACTTTTTCAGGATAAAAAAAAAAATTACAGGAAATTCTGATCATGCAAGTATGATAATATGCAAGTTTTTAACAACAGAAAAGGCCCACTGCAAAAGTTTCTACGCAAACATTTAATAAAGTAGGTGATTGATGGCTCAATATGAAACAAATTTCTTGGGTGCATCAACTTGTAATTTGCAAGGTGCTGTGACTTAGAATATTTTTCAATGAAGAAGATCTATTCATATATTTTTGTTGATGTCTTTAATCACATTATAAGTTCTGGGGTTTTACCAAAAAGTTAGGAAAGACTCGATGTATTTCTTCATTGCTTTTTGTTTTCTCTTTCACATTAAATTTATACCCCATTATTTTCTAATCTTTTATTATAGAAAAACTTGGACCTGCATGAGGCAAAAGTGCACACCGGGGTCTACCCTCTATCCTGTTCTCACTGCGGCAAGGGCTTTGTTGTGAGCAGCTCCCTCAAAGCACATGAAGCCATGCATTTAGACGAACGTCCTCATCAGTGCCATCTATGTGGCAAACGATTTCTCAAGGCAAACCATCTAACTCGACACAGCAAAGGCTGTGCCAAAAGAAATGGACCCATCAGCTTTGTGTACAGTATGGGTCGCTTGAGTCATGATTCTTTGGCTCCAGCTGCCCCACCCCTCCCAATTATGACCGGTGAAGCAATGGCTGCCTCTATTTATAGTCTTTAGGTCAGTTCAAACACATACATCATCATCATTGCCCCTCACCCTTATCAGGGTACAGGACACACACAAGGGATTTCCACTTCCTTCTGTCCTGAGATAACTTTGCCATTTCTGATCATGTTTGTCCTAAGCACATACATGCTCATTTAAAAAATAATGCTTTTTAACATTCAGGGAAACAAAACATGTAACATTGTATGAATTTTTTAATTCCAGTATTTATCATTGGAATTTATGGTTTAGCATTTTATCTATATTTTACCATGAAGGGATGGGTTTCTATCCTGCTTGTGTCAGTTGTAACATTTTTTTTCCTTTGGAAAAACGCTTTACATTTTTCCACTCCCAATCCAGGTATAAAATGGTTTCCATTTTGTAAGTAAACCTTTCGCAGACTAGCATTCTGTCTAGAAGGTTCAAAGTATTATCGCTTCTGCTTCATATTATTCAAATTAAGATAGGCCCTTGGTCTTTGGATTTACAGGCCGCTTTATGTATCAATGGAAAGTACAGGAATATCTGATTTTGAAAATCCATACTGCAATGAAAGTGAAGATTTGGACAAGAAATGATTTGTCGATAATATGTGTATGCTGAAAGGATATTGGATACATTTTGCACAAGACATGTTTCAGTTCATAATTCTGAATTGAACACATGATTTTTGATAATTTCAAACTGTTCAAGATCTGCTCAACTTTGTTCTCCATGTATACCACACGTTTAAACTATGGTACTCATATTTATCCAAATTAGAATGTTGTAAAAAATATATATATGCTTGATTGTAAATGAAACAATCTTTTTTTGAAGGTGCTGTGACTTAGAATATTTTTCAATGAAATAAAAAACATTAATTAATGTAATTCAATGTATGCTTGCCTTTTTTTCTTCATGTTGATAATAAATCATATCTGGGCTAGTCAATCTAACCATGAATTAGATAGGGAATAGATTATCTTGCTTCACACTGTCTTTTGTTAACTCTTCACTATTTGATCTTATCTTGTCATGATTTCCAATTAAAGTACAGTCCTACACGCATTCGTCGAACTCCATGGGTTGAGAAAAATTCCTCGAAGAATCCATGACTTGGGGAAAATGTGAGATGCCATTTTGTCATTGTGAAAATTTACAGAGCAAAGTTATTGAGTCAAATAAAGTCGAGTGAAATATATGAGAGATGTTTGCTCTAACCAGAATGACTAAACACCAGAAAAAGGGAGAAAGAATTTTACATGGAAATTGAATGGGCAGTAAATTGCCACAAGGTACAGTGTACACAGTGACATTACATTCGCAAACATTACTCGACCTGTACACTTGGTTCTATGACTTTCAGAACATCTGGCAGACTGAACTGCTTAACTGTTTGGGTGTTTTGCTGGACTTGAAGAGATGAATTGAAACAGGAAACTTCCACCTCTATAGGTTTGCCTGCAGAATTTAGCTCAAGGAATTCATGAAAAGGTTTGACAAATGGGTGAAGTAAATATTACAAAGAAAGGAAAAGGAAAAAGAGTTGGGATGAGAACTTTTGTTCGGGAATCCCTGAGTTAGACAAACGCATGTTCGACTGTATTGTCTTCCTCCACTACAGTATTAATATTGTACATTTTTTTATGAACCTATCACATTTACTTGAAATAAAAGCCTGAATCAACAGAACCTCTATTTCTCTTCATATATGTGAAAGCTCAACTATTTTACCAAGACTAGGATGTGTCCAAAACAATCATACCAAATTCAAACTCACTTTGAAATCACATTTCTATATCGGTATGCTTAAATTTACACTTCCACCACTGTTCAGTTATCATTTCATCATAGTCTTTTAAAACAGATTGATAATATCAGCTTTCACAATTTCCACCCATGAAAACGAATACTTCGGAGAAAAGTCAAGATGAATCTTCTTCAAAACAAGGTTAAAAAGAAGAGTGGGTGCTGATTCATTTCTGTTGCATGTCCCTTGCGCAAAATTACAATACTTTTTTTTTGTCTGCTGATATTCAGTCCTATGCATCATCATGTAATGTGTGATATAGCATGAGAACAATTGTATAAATTTTTATGTTTAAATGAAATTATGATTATGGAGTGAACTCTCTATTCGATTCTGAAATGCATGTTACAACAACGCTTCTTGAAAACTGAAAAAAGCAGCACAAAAGATCATAAAGCGGACTATGGTTTTATTTGGCAGTGAATTTTTAATGCTTATCCCATTCACAAGCTAAAAAAAAAGATTTGTGATATGTTGAAAATGTGTATTCTGTTTCATTCCATAGAATGCAAGTTCAGTTAAAAAGAAAAATAGCAGAAAATGAAAGATTTAAATTTAAAGCGTAAATTATTGCAGCGTTTTCTTCTTTTCATCTTCTTCCTGACAAGTGTACTGTAGTAGATGTCTTGACTTCCGTATCCATGTTTTAAAGGCAGATTCTTGAAGTATTGTCCATGTTTGCTGATAACTTGTTGCTAGTGCTTTTGCTTCTTCATAACTCAGGGAGTTCACGTCAGTGCATCTGTAGTATGAAGAGCAAAACACATAAATTAGACAGGAGTAAAAATGCTAAATATTTATATTCTAATGACATACACTCATACATAGGTTGTAAAATTATATGCGACACTAATTTAGATTTGCCTTTTAAAGGAATATTTTTTTAAATGTAAAAACTTTCCTGTCACTTCTATCATAGCTTATTCTATTAAATCCTACATTTCAAAATTTTAATTTTTAACTGAGCCTAGGAGTACTACACATGGGCAGTTTTTATGAATAGGCTGAGCTTTGCCTATTTATTTTTTACACTTTCATGTATTGTCATTCAGAAAGGGAATAATTTGTCAGTGATGGTGCATATCTTCACTTCAAAAATCAATGATAAACATTTAGGTGTTGCAGTCCAACACGCGTCTGTTCAACTCCGTGGGTTAAGAAAAATTGTTGGAGGAATCCATGATTTGGGGAACATGTGAGGCGCGATTTTGTCACCGTTAAAATTTACAAAGCAAGGATATTGAGTGACTTTTATTACACTCGCAATTGCAGGTGTCACAGCACATAAACTGGCTGAGAGCCTTGAATGGGTGGTTACACAGGTAGGCCAATAAACTGCAACAAGCTACAGTGTACACAGTAAAATTACATTCATAAACATGTCAAAACAGCTGGCAGGCTGAACTGCTTAACGATTTGGATGTTTTACTGGCCTTAAAGAGATCAACTGAAACGAGAAACTTCCTGATGTAATAGTTATCCGGCAGAATTAGTTTGAGGATTCAGTTTAGAAGGTTTCTTGAATGTGTGAAGTAAATACACCGTGTACAAAGAAATAAAGGGAAAAAGTCAGGACAACTTTTGCATTAGACTGTACATTGTAAATTGTAAACACATTCATGCATAAACGTGCTCTTGAGTCTTGCCTTGAAGTAAACACATTTTGTAACAACTTCATCTCTGCATCAGTCAACTTTTTTAGAATTATCTCCTATTTCATTGAAGTCAAGTGTGTGACTGAAGACAAAAGACATTAGTAGGGGCATGTGCTTTTTCCCTCATCCTTATGCCTTATATTAATATTATGCAAGTGAAGAAAGGCTAAGCACAAATTAATTTGCTTTCATTCGATTTCATTACCAAAAATACAATGTCACCCGCA
>JBDFRD010346296.1:0-10134 GCA_039654405.1 Bullina lineata | reverse complement strand
TCATCATCATCATCATCATCATCATCATCATCATCATCATCATCATCATCATCATCATCATCATCATCATCATCCCAGACAACGTAGATTTACCGCTGTGGCCTAAGCCAAGAAGTTTCAGGTCAAGAGATACAGTACGCTATTTGTTTTCTGCACAGCACACTCGTCTCCACATACACACAGTCAAGGCCTACAACAGGGTGTTCAGGTTGGGGTGGAGTGAGGATGGACAGTGCAACGCCTGTTAACGATAAAGATACGCTTGTAAGTTTCCCTTTTCTGAAAGATAGTGAATTCCTTAGTCAGATGACAACGAAGAACTTGAACAGGTTGAAATGCATGATGTTATCTCATCACTTAACTGACAATTCTTTGAGACGAAAGAAGTTATCTGTTCGAAGAACTATTAGCTAATTCACAACCTCACAATTTATAGGTTTAAAAGCGAGTTCAAAACGTGTTCCAGATCATGTGTCATTTTGCCCTGTATTATAGGAAAGTTTCGCAGAATAAAGATACGCTTTTTGTAACAAGTAGCGTTTGTATGGTGGCCTGAATCATAAGAAAAAATTGTGTGAACACCCTTATTTTTTTTAAAGATATCTATCAAGTGTCTCACAAAGGGCATCATAATTGAATAATTACAATAAATAACGTTGTTTTTTTTTATCACGGCAGACAGACTGCAGGTGAAGTGGAGGCACAAGGAAGAAGAAGAAGAAGAAGAACAACAACAACAACAACAACAGCAGCAACAACTACTAGTACCACAATTAGAGCAGCAGCCGCAGCAAGAGCAACAACAGCAACCAGAACAACAATTGCAGCAATAACAACAATAGCAACAGCAACAACAAGGACGCCACAAGCCACTTACTTCGACGCTTCGTCTCGAATGCAGGGTATGACTGTTTGCTGGCGCAGACCTCGCCTACTTTATAGCAATGACCTTTGACAAGGCTATTTACATGCCACAAAAATAACAAGAAGAAAAATCCGCTGTGTTGGTCGGAAATAATTTACACTGAACTGTTTATTTTGAATGACGCTGCTCTTTGTGTGGTCACAGTACAAACGTAATGTGTTTTATTAAACAAAGCTGCCCAAAACATATTTGATTTCCTCGTTCAATTAATTTTTTGCCTTTTTGTGGGCCTTATTGATTTACTGTTTTTCTTTTGATCTGTCTATTTTTTTGTGTATAGAAGGAAATACTGTAGCTGCAAAGAAAAAAAACCCTCTAAATATAGTTTTAAATTGTTTTTAGAATAGTGCGTGAGAGTTAATACTGCCATGTGTTAACGAAGGAGAATGAGTAGGTCGACTACTGTAGGCTATTATTCTGTAGACTTGTATTGTCTTAAGTACGTCGACTTATATTGCATTCAGTATTATATGACGTTTCTGTAGACTTGTATTGTATTAAGTATTACATAGCTTTTCTGTAGACATACTTTACTTACTTACTTATGCCTCTGTATCCCCGGAGGAACATAGGGCCAAAGCAACACTTTTCCATCGGACTCGGTTTTGGGCATCTTTCTTCAGCTTTGTCCACGACATGCCAGCAGTCTTGATTTCTGCCTCAATGGTTCTTCGCTATGTCTGTTTAGTTGAGTGATGTAGTTACCATTTTTATTTTTGGTCACTGGAAGACAATGTAAAAGTGAAACATGCTTTCCATTTAGCATATTCTTGCAATGAAGTACAAAGATGGTGTCTTTCTTTTCATGCTGTGTATGGTCATTCTATATTGTCTTTATAATCTAATTCACAACTTTTTTTTTTTTTTCTTTTAAGAATATGACAAACACAACGGAGGCTTGTCAGAGGGTTATCAAGTCTATCCTGATAATCTTTATATAAAAGGTAAGCCAAGAAAAATAAATCCAGTAAATACCAGTAAAATGTAATCCACTTAGTGATTAATATACATCTGATTAGGTAGCCAATCTGATTAGAGCGTAGGACTCTTAACCCAAGGGTCCTGGCTTCGAATCCAGCGACGACAGTGTTGTGCCCTTGGGAAAGACACTTTACACAATTTTTCCTCTCCCCGCCCAGGTGCAAATTGGGTACCGGCATATTCTGCTTGGGAAGTAAGCCTATGACAAACTAGCGTCCTGTCTAGGAGATGATTTTAAAATCATCTGTTCCGCTTCATTCTACGGAAACCGGGATACATTCCGGCTCTTTGGGCCTCATTGGCCTTGAAGGAATTTTACTTTACATCTGATTTGACAAAATGGTTTAATTCAAAGTTCATTTCAAGACTTCTGGATATATTTGTGTATTTTCAATGCTAATTTTTTTTATTTTTCCCACTGAACGAGGGTTGCAAACTTTGTTTGTAATTTATGGTTAACAAAAATGTTTTTATTGAACAGAATTATCTTATTATACGTCATTTCAGTTTAAAATTCTTATGTCTTCGCAAGGGTCACCCGAACGATTTTTTTGGCTAGTTTTTTGTTGGCATGTTTTTTTTTAAAGAAGAATAATGGCCGTCAAGAAATGTTGAACTTATTTGCATTCTCTTCTTGCAGATTTTGTATACTTCCTGTTTGCTCCAACTTTGTGCTATGAGCTTAACTTCCCACGCTCTTCTCGCATCAGGCTGAGGTTCCTTGCTAAACGTCTTGTGGAAATGGTAAAGAAATATGTTTTAAGAAATATTAGGACATTTCTTGGGGATTTGAATAGTCTTTGCATGAAAGTTTTATGCTTTATAATTTTTTCATGTGGAAACATTGCTTTTGACAGGATTTGATTGAGAAATTGCTTTGTGAGAGAATTTGAAACAGAAATTGTTTTTTGACAGGATTTAAAAAGATGTCGTCCTGTTCTTCATGATTACATCAGCACCATGACAAGAACAGAGTTTCCTCATATGCGATCTAGGCTCAGTTTCTTTTAGACATTTTCCTTTATGAACTTTTCTAGTTTCAAAGTTACCTTCTAGTCTTTCCATATTTGTACAGGTTTTCTTGCTCTGGCTGATTACAGCGTTATTGCAACAGGTGAGATGACAGTTTAGAACGAATCTGAAAAGGCTTTAGTTGTCTCAGGTGTATCTTCGACAACCTTTCATGTGTAAGCTTTGTTTGGAAATATCCTTGAAGAAATAAAGCATATTTTTATCTGGTGTCTTCTGTGAAAGTATAGACCACACTTACAAATAAATTTAGTCTTGATGGAGCCTTCTATTTTCAGAATATTTATTCATAGCCCTTATGAAACTTCATTGCTTTCACAACATGATTTATGAATTCCATTTTGGGCATTGTCCTTCTTATTTAAAATAAGTTATTTAAAATGTGACCCATTTAAACATGTGTGTTTTAAGCTTAAAGTACACTATTCATTTGTGCAATTTTTTTTTAAATCTATATTTGTTTTGTTTACCTTTGTTTCCATTTCCTTGTTTTACACCGTGAATTGTCCCTCTCCACAGTGGATTGTCCCTTCTCTGCACAATTCAAGACAGCCTCTGGCAGACATGGATATGTTTAGAATGCTGGAGCGCCTCCTGAAAACTGCTGTAAGTCGTTTGTCTTGTGAGGGTAAATTAGGAACACATCCATGCAATATTTTTTTACATTTCCAGCAGTTTTTGATATCATGCTGAGATAGAACAGACATTAATTAAATTGGTCTTCAACACTAACCTGTTTTTTTTTTACTTCAGAATTGAATTTTATATGCAAAATATGTTATCAAAAGAAATTATTGAAATCTAAGGCCATTTTTTTCCTTGAAATTCAGGTGAATACTCTCGCCGTATAAAACTTGTTAAAAGTAAATATTCAGTAAAATGAATGTTGCAGGTCATGAAGTTGGCCGTACAGTTGAAAGAGGGAATCAAGAATGCAGGGGGTGCACTGTAAGGGAACAAATGCCTCCCACCCCACCCTCACCCCCCTCCAAAAAAAACCCCCAACCCATTTTGATTTCACTAATCGTTTGATATCGTATCTCGTTTGATACTTGCCTTTAGTAACTATCATGCTTCCTGCTTTCCTCAGATTCCCAATCACTTGATTTGGCTGATATTTTTCTACTGGAGTTTCCACTCCTCTTTGAATGTGCTGGCAGAGCTGCTGCGGTTTGGTGACCGTCAGTTTTACAATGACTGGTGGTAAGAATCATTCTGGTACAATACTGCAGTAAAAGTCAAGTTCTTTCAAGGCCTATGAGGCCCACAGAGTATACAGCTCCTGGTTTCTGTAACGTGAAACGGAACGAATGATTTTTACAACTATCCCCTAGACAAGATGCTTGTCTGTCTTAGGTTTACTTCCTCAGCATAATATTCTGGTACCCAATTCGCACCTCAATGGGGTGATGAAAAATGGTTTTAAGAAAGGACACACAGATGCTCAGAGTTGAACCCAGGACCCATGGATAAGGAGTCAAATGTTCTAACCATTTGGCCACTGCACCACACTAATTATTGAGGTGTGGAATAAAGACAAACTTGACAGTTTTTGAGATGTTGTTTTGCAGATGGCATTCAGATTACTGAATCAAATTTCAGAGTTGTGGTATTTAAAACTGGACTAGGATCAACTTCAGGCTTACTGATGAAGAAATCTAATTTCTTGAAATCGGTTTTTATGATCAGATTTAGGCTATTTTAAAGTAGATCATTAATTAATAATGATATCTGATGTAAACATTTCTATTTCTTAGATTTCTTGTGAAAATGCTTTTTAAAAATATGAATTTAACCAATATTTTCTTATGAGGCTTACTGGTGGTCAGTGTTTCACAAACTGTGAATTAATAATTATGCTGGTACACCAATATTACCTGCTAGATTATCATCTTTTTGAAATAGAACAAAACATATAAAACACGACTTCTTTTATTATATTCTTATGATGCCTCCTCTACTTCCTTTCAGGAATGCGCAAACAATAAGTCAGTTTTGGCAGAACTGGAATATACCTGTACACAGATTTTGTTCAAGGTAAATAAGGAACTGCATAAACTGTAGTTTATAAATATAAACTATTTATATTTTAATAATGTATAGTAATGATATAGTTCTTCTCGCATGTGGAAACTTTCTCATTTGAAAGTATTTAATTTAATTTAATTTGTTTCAATGGTAATAAATAGTTTGTTAATGGCCAATAATGCCAGTAGAGCTAAAGCTGTAGTGTGAAGTGGAACAGACACATTTTAGATTATCTCCTAGACAGGACACAGGTCTGTTGTAAGTTTACTTTTCCTCATGACAGTGCCCTCTTTTTCTTTGTCCTCACAGGCATGTGTATAAACCACTATTGAAGAGGGGCCTTTCTCGTTTTCAAGCAAGCTTCTTTGTGTTTCTCTTGTCTGCCTTTTTTCATGAGGTAAGTTTGGGATAGCGTAGCTCCTGAAAATTCCTTCACATTAAGCGCTAAAAGGCTGCAAGAGATGAGAGCTTATCTCAATTTCAATAGTGGTAGGTGAAACTGATTTTAGACAGGATGGCAGTCTGTTGTAGGTTTATTTTCTTGTAAGCATATATTAGTGTCTACTTTGTGGGTAAAAAGAGGAGAGCTTGTGTAAAGTGTCATACCTAAGGTCTTAATACCAGACTTGGCACATGTAGGTTTTGAACTCATAAACCAATGGGTGTCAGGTACCCTATCCACTCGGCCATTGACAGCAGCAGAGCTTAGTGAATACATGTATTTGGACAGGGACAACAATGTTGTATGCATTCTTCAGTGAGTCATGCAATTGTTTGCCACTGGTACAAAAGATGAATCTGTAAATTGTTGAATTGTTTACGTGGATATGATGAATCAGTTGGACTTCAGCTTATTTGAAGTCTTGATTAAACACACTAAATTTGATGAGACTCCTTTTCTCTTATGTTTCCACTGAAGTGGGAATGCTGAGTTAGTTACATTGTAATTTCCTTTTCTTTTATTGGTGTATTGCCTTAAAGTCCTTTTCTATTTCTAAGGATATTTGAAGTTAGCCCATTACATTTTGTGGCCTCAAATAATGTATGTACAAATTGTGCTGAAATTGTTCATTAATGTTTGCAACCTAAGGTTTTTCAATATGGGTGTATATGATAATGAAACAGTTCTTAATGTAACTTTCATCCTTGATGGTCTGCTCTACTTTTCCAGTACCTTGTGAGTGTTCCTTTGGACATGTTTAAAATCTGGGCCTTTACAGCCATGCTGCTACAGGTGAGTTTTTAATCTCTCTATGCAGGAAAATTCCACTTGCATTGTCTGTTTTATACTGCTTCCTTCTACATGTTTTTTTTAGTTTTGTAGCATACCATCATATGCATAAGTCATGGCTGACAATTTACCAATTTTTTAAGAAATCAGTTTTGGTGTTGCATCAGAAATGTGTTGATGAATATTTATAAAAGCTGTTAGAGGATTTTTTATTCCTCAGGCTCAACTTAGTGCTTGTGTGCCTGATACTGAGCAAGAACCAGGGTGAATACAGTGGTCTCCGCCCCTCGGGAGACACGATTACCGTGTTCTTAGCCGGATCGGGCTCTTAGGCGGATTTCAAAAGGGGATAAATCATGTATACCATAATAGCCCCAACTTCTCGTCGCACAACACATTAGGCCTAACGGAGCACCATCAATGACCAAATCAATCTGTGATTGGCTTACTTAGATTTTAAAACACCAATCAAAACCATGCTTATTCCCTGTCAGACCCTCCCCGTCTCCATTACACAAAACAATGCAAGACGCTGGTGGCTCCATTCCATAAAACCTGACTTTAAAACCCATCTTTGTTCTGAGCCCGTTTCACGAGAATAGCGGGTTCTTAATTCTAAGGAGGATCGGGCTCTAAGGCAGAGACCACTGTAGTACTGAACATATTGGCAGTACCAACTAAGTTTTATTTGTTTCATTTCTATTCATGAAAATCACAAATGGGAATGATATCACAATAATTTGGACCTTTTCCACTCCCTTGTCTTCCTGCAACTCACCTGTCTGAGAGTGGACGAGAGCGAGAGCAGCCAGCACAGCCATTATCAGGATTCTGAAGTGCTGGTGTGAGCACAGGCTTCTGAGATGGCTCACGACAAAGGAGTACATCTTCTTGGAGACATGCACAGCCACTGCCAGAGCTGGAAGGGTCAAAGTTGAAAGACAGAGAGTGAACAAAGTACTTGTGGTCAGAGTGGACCGTAAGCACACAGAGTAGAAGGGGGATGCTTGAGAAACAAGCCATAGCTCTCAAGAATCAAGAGTTTAAAAAATGTTTTGAAAACCAAGTTATGATAGTCATACCATAAATTTCACAAAACAAATTAAAAATGTCTTTCAATTCCAATCCGTAATGATTTTCATTTCAACTAAAGATCAACATAGATTCATATCTCTACAACTGCACACTCATGGACTCTGTTATCAGCAAGGGTTGACACAAATAGTATAACTGAACGTGATAGCCTGATCGTCAGTACATGTCTTAACGTTGTCTTTAAATAGAAGTAACAAACTCCTCGATATCAACATCAAGATTGTTAGTGACAGCAAGATGTATTCCTGTGTAACATCAGAGATGCCAAATAACTTCCCGAAAAATGAAAAAAATATAACATTACTTTGTCGTTGCTTGGGGGATTTTTTTAAATGGCAGTATAGATATGTATGCTAGAATATACTGCTGGTGTGAAATGGTGCTCTCATTGCTCAATGAAGGTAACGATAGGCATCAATTGTTCATGAAAATAGGAAAAGCAGTTTTTGTAGATTTATTATGCCTATCTGAGAGTAGAGAAATCAGCACACAGTTTCAAAATTTTTTTTTATTTGTAGTGATTATTTTTATGTAGTGATCGTGTTTAGATATTTTTATGTGTTTGACGTCCAAAAGTTACCTTTATTACAGTATGATGACAATTGTTAAGTCTTCCCAAATGTTGGAGACATTTGTTATTAGCAAATTCCTTTCTCTCTTTTATCTATATCTTTCAGACCGTAATGCGAATTGAAAAGAAAGCAACTGCTCAAAGTCCCATTTATGACTTTTGCTTGGACATGATTCCAATCACCTTTCATTTTCTAAAATTCTTTTTTGAAGTCTTTGGAAAACAGCAAGAGATAATACACCCCAATTTTTCTCAGTACCAGATTATGGTAATGATGACAACGATGATGATGATGAGGAGGAGAAAGAGGATGGAAGATAATTACATGCTGAATTTGAGTAAAAAAAAATTCCTTAAAACCGCAAAATGGATTTAACTCACTGCCTATGAACTGATTATTGTAGTTGAGCTTCTGAGAAAAAACAAAGAGGAAACTAAGGAAATATTTGCATTAAAAAAAAAAAAGACGAAGAAATTCAATAATCGGAATTAAGTATACACACCATACATGCCCACCCCATTTGGAGTAATCATGAGCTGAACTCGCAGTAAAATGAGGACCCAAAAGAGTATTTTTACCGCGTACAAGGATAACATCAGAGAACAAAGAATGCAACAATAATCAGATTTAAAAGCATATATCATAGCCGTAATTTGGTCGTAAATGCCTGCAAAACATAATTTCTGATTTCTTATGTCGAACCCATAAAGGTGGCATGTCTGATACACTTGATATGATACTAACCACTACCATCCAGCCTGTTGTTAGTCCTTGCTTCAAGGCTTTCATCAACACTTTCTCGAATTTCCCGAGATGAAGCCACGGCGGATTTAACATCAGACTCGCTGAGCGTTGGCACGCTTGGCAGTTCTGCCTGGGATTCCCTACGGGAGCCAAGTCTGTCTCCAGCAGATTGACCTAGTTCTGCCACTTCTGCTTTCACATCCTGATATCTTGTGGTCTGAAACAGTAAACAGTTGGGGAGGGAACGGGGCGACAGAATTCAAACTACCAGAAACTAAATGTCTGTTTCCACTAGGCTTTCAGTGCCACTAATCTTTGTAGAAAAATATCAGTACAATATTTTAGTGTCTGATAAAATGTGGACGCTTAGCATTTGGATGTAATAGGAGGACTAAACGTTTTTGAGACTAATCTAGTCTGAAGGTGAGTATTCCCAATGAAGTCCTATGTACTTTAGATGGCAAAAAGAAAATAGTGAACGTTGATCAGAAAGTATGTTCCTATCCTCAACTCATAATTATTACTTCATAATGAGCTCAATGACAAATAGCCAATCTTTAATTACAGAGAACAGTATCTAGTTATTAGTACAGGGTAAAAAGAGTATTGTATGTTGTGGAACCATTTTCCTGCTTTTCTGTTTAGTTTTCCACTACAGCTGTTTCCATGAGCCATTTCTGTGTTAGACATCCTTGAACCACAACATAATACATTCACTGATAAAAGAAATCCACAAGACTTCCTAGGTGGCGAGGTAGCTGAACCATAAAACATTGGACTCCAAATCTATTGGTATTTGATTTGACTTTTGTTGACCATGCTGTGTCCTGGGGAAAGAAATTTTACAACCAAGTTTCATCTTCCTACCTACCCAGGTGCCAATTGGGTACCAGCATATTCTGTTGGGGAAATAAACCTACAACAGACTAGTGCCCTGCCAAGAAGCTGATGTAAAATCCTCTTTTCTGTTTCATGCTGCTGAAACTTGGATAAGCTCTGCTTCTATGGGCCTCATAGGCTCGAAGGAACTTTATTTCACTTATAAGACTTCTTGCATTTGTTCAACTTTCATTCATACGCATTATGTTATGACGACATTTGTGGCAAGGGATAATACATTATGATGTTTCCCTTAATTTATTCACTTTCAACCTGCCTAACCTGTGGCAATGAAAGCAGATGCTCCTTTTCTGTGTCTGACAAACTAGGGCAGTTGTCTATCAATTCCTGTAAGGTATCATAAGAGCCTGTCGGGCACAGAATATGGGTGGCATACACACGGATCACCTGTATAATAAAACAAAAAATGAAATATTCTTGGTATACTTCAACAGAATAGACACACAGTGTGATACGGATTATATAATTTAACTTAAATGAAAGATGAGAAAAAAAAAAGGAAGGATATTTTGTCTCTGAGCAAGCTGTTAGAAAAACATTTTTTATTTTTCATTTTTAAGATTTTTTATTATTACATCAGCCTCACTTCATTCCTCTACTATAAATTTTAATGGAAAATATTTTTAATT
>JBDFRD010346185.1:0-10135 GCA_039654405.1 Bullina lineata | reverse complement strand
CTCTCTCTCTTTCTCTCTCTCTCTCTCTCTCTCTCTCTCTCTCTCTCTCTCTCTCTCTCTCTCTCTCTTTCTCTCAACTCTCACTTACCACTCTGTCTCTGTCTTTTGGATATTGGATTATTTCTAAATGTTATTGGTATAAAACGAAGTTACACTTGAACCGGGGACCTCTCACAAAGCACAGATAAGGCTCTGCACCATCTTTCACAGGTGCATCTCTTTAGTGTGTTTAGCACTGTGCTTATATGGATTTTGTTGGGAGAAAATCAGGACTATTTCTAAACTACAACACATTTTCGTTATTTTTTTGAATTCATTGCTTCATTATAAATGGTAAGACGCCTTTTTTTTTTTTTTTACAATTTTTCACTCCTATGCGTCGCGATTAATTGTGTTCCACGAAACTAAAAGAATTCTGCTTACGTCATAATTTAGTATGAAAAGTAAATGTGGTCGAAAACGTGGACATTTTGAGGTAGTTTTGTTCATGTTATCCTACAGATGACCAAAAAACAATCATCGTCTCAATCTTCATTTTCTAAATCAAGAATAGGGTGTGAATAAACCTCCAGCGGTTTTCAAAACATTGAAGTAATGTGGTGATTATAGTTATTAAGAATTAATTCGCAGTAATAACAGTAATAATGATTTAAAGAATCATAAAACAAAGAATAACACAGTGCTAGCACCATTTTGCCTCACGCATCGAAGCAAAAGTAATAATGGTAATAATATTTTTGGTTTGTTTGTTTTTTATTTATTTAACTGAAATATATCAGAAAGGCTATTGATTATAGTTCTTATTTTGTTTTTATTTTCCTACCAACATTCAATTAAATATTATCAGTCACAAAAGGTTATATTCTTACAAAACATCTGCCTTCACTAACGGAATGCTGATCACATTTTCACACAATGTCTATTTCCACCAATAACAGAATTATTCCACATTTCTTGTTTTCTGAATCTTACTCTTGGAATAATTATATAAGAGAAAAAGAAAGTATGCGTACATCTATTGCCATATAAGAGCACTACTGCCTTGTTTTTAAGGTCTGGACATTTAGTAATAAGTCTGCTCGTTCTTAAAGTGATTTTACATTGACGAATACTTGTTGCACTGGTGGTCATAAGCGTAATTGTAATCTTGCGCTCTTTATTGTTTTCTCAGGTTAAGATGGAGTCCCTAGCCCACGAATATGGCCAACGAGTTCTGCCCCATTTCGCTTCCTACAACGCTCACGAGATCAAAGCCAGCCAGGATGCGGCCTTAAAGTACTCCATCCAGAAACAGCAGCAGCACGGTCACTACAAGGACGAGCTGGCTCCTGCCTCGAACCACCAGATCGACATGGAGAACCGGTCCCCCGACCTCCTCCTCAGCCAACGAGACAGGGAGCGAGAGGTCCGGGCACAGCTAGACCACAGTGACCTCAGGCACGACCGCCGCGCTCACCACGACACCCCACCTCAACTCCAGACCCACCACCACCACCACCATCATCACCACCAGCGCTCTGGCCACACGCAGCAGCAGCCGCAGCACCTGCATGGCCCGCCTCCTCACTCCCACCGGAGCTTACACAGCCTCCAGGCCTCGCCACACTCGCCAGTGGAAGAGAGCGGCCACCTTCACAGTGCCCGCACGCCATGGCAACATCATTTGTATCTGAGCCCTGAGCCTCAGCCTACGGCAGCCTACCGCGACCGGGAGCCTCTCAACGTGCGCCCACACAGCGACAGCAACGGCCTCAGCGACTACAGCAAAAATGGCAGTAGTCACTACAGCAGCAACCCGGAGATCCGCGTGTGCAGCCCACGTGGGCGGAGCGCCAGCCCGATCATCGCGCCCAACAGCAGAGATTTCACGCCGCCGCCACTGCGCCGCGACTACACGCCGCCCCAGAGCCGCCGCGAGTTCACGCCCCCTCCTCTTCCTCCTCTTCCTGGGCCGAAAGACTATTCACCGCCTCTGGTCAGGCGGGATTTCACCCCTCCACCACCCCCTAGCTCTTCGCCTCCCATGACGGCCATGAATCTTGTTATGAGCGCCCCCTCCTCATCCTCCTCTTCCGCCTCTTCCTCATCTAACTCCACCTCCTCCGCAGCCCCATCCTTTTCGTCATCCAACTCATCCTCCGAAGGCCCCTTCTCCTCCTCCTCCCCATCGCCCCACACTACGACAACGGTTTCCACCCGCCCCTCCACTTCCTCGTCCAGCACGCCTGCCAAGCCCAAGCCCAGCCCCATCTCCTTGGGCGTACCGCCGCTGGGCTCGGGTCCGGCCGGGAGCTCCCCGCTGACGCCCGTCTCCAGCCACATGGCCACGCTCATCTCGCCCACGGCCAAGCACGCGCTCCCGGCGTTCCACGGCATCCCGACGCCTCTGTTCCTGCCCAGTCCCATGATGGGCCCCATCCATTTCTGGAGCTCGCTCAGCCCCGTGACCACCCTCAGCCCGCGGCTAGGCTCCTCGGGATCCGCGTTCCAGTTCCCGAGTTTCTTTAACGGCCCGCTGGCCTACTCGCCGCTGGTGGGCAGCTTCACAGCCTCGTCCACTTCCGGCGTGGAGAATCTAGGTACGCCCGGCCTGGTGTCAACCCCGACGCGGACTATATCAGTCCTATGACAATGACCCTGTGCATGTTGACAAGTCTGGCGTGTAGCAACCACGAAGGGGGGAAGGAGAGAGATAGAGAGAGCAGGAGGAGAAAGAGAGTCTTTGACATTTTGCACCTGTAAAGATGGACGTAGGATAAGGAGTTGACGAGCCATAACAATCATCTTGAATTGTCATGAACTGATTCTAAGTTTTGAAAAGCAATCAGTATGTCACACGTCCAGAGCAAAACAAAAAATCATGTCTAGGTCTAAAGCACATACAATTGTTAGTCATAACCTTGAGAGAAAAATTAATAGAATATGATCAAGTTTTGAGTTTCATTCTTTGTAAATACGATTGTTACCACACGATGCGTAAAGCTAGCTGAAAGAAATTTTACTTGTTAAAGCCTTTTTTCAGTGCAGTGACATCGTAAGGATTTGATAGTGTTGTCCTCGACATTTGCCTAGCAGTTTACGGCGGAATGAGATTGTCTTCAGGATACAGAAATCTGTGGATGGGACAGTAGAAAATAACACATGGTTGGACGGACTGGCTGCATGCACGCTAGGCAATAACAGAATGCTGTACATACTTACAAACAGACGTAGAGACAGGCCTTCTGGGCTCAATGCTGCCAAAACTTGTTGTTGTTGTTGTTGATATTGTTCTTGTTGTTGCTTGTCAAATGTTTTGTGAGTTAACATTATCCCCTTTTTTAAACTTTGACTACTGGCATATGGACATTGTGCTTTATTGAATGGTTTGAAGATTGTTGCTCTTTATGTGATTTTTGCTTGTTTTAAAAGACACGGTATTCACATTGGTCACCCAATACACAATACCAGCTTGTTGCATATTGTATAGAAAACGAAAATGTACCCTGTACAGAGCGTGTGGTGTGGATAAACGTATAACGAATTGTGTCACAGCTGCGCGATTTTAACTTTTAACAGCTGGCTGTATGTTGTTTTTTTTTTCTTCTATTTTGTTTAAATGACGGGTGAAGCTTCACACTGGTAAAGCTTTTTCCCCACCAGAATATCGTTGCTGTATGAATGCACACCTTGACCCACGCATAGTGTAAGTCTTTCGCTGGGCTATCCTTTCTGGTGCCTGCTTCTCTTTCAAACTTGTGCGTGCGTCGCGTCTGTTTGGACCCAGGCACTTTCCTGTTATGAACTACAGCCTGATGTCATTGTTGTTAGCAGCTACTTGACCCATTTCATCGAACGCAGTGCTGGTTCATTTTAACTGTGAACGAAAAAGGAAGAGTATAGCACGTTATGTTACTAGTTATTTTTTCCCCGATTTAATGTGATCACGACCCGGAAGGAACTGATAGAACTATTTGAAAACTTCACGTCAGTTCACTCTTGAATGAATACTCCACTTTTTGAAATGCGTGCCTTTACAGTTTTTGTTTACATACTCAGTACCGTCGGGATTTCAAACAATATAGATTTTGTGTCTTTAAATCGTGTACCGGTACACTCAGCAGGAGAGATGTACGACTCGACAAAAGTTTCCCATGCAAGTGTGTATTGAAGAAACTTGCAGTGGAATTCTGGACTCATTGACGGAAAGATTAAATTAAAATCCGCGACTGATTATTGCATATAAATTCCTTGAATATACAAACATGAAGGTTCGCCCTTGTTCTCTCTATGTAATTTGGAGACACGAGTAAAGGGGAACAGTAGCAGTCTGAGATACTCGTCACCAACATTTCAACAAGTGATTGGGCTGGCTACCACATCACTGCCCATGTGTGGCACAAAGACTCGACCTTATTTACGTTCAGAGTTGAGCCCTTCTTCTTGACGACTTATCATCCGTAAGTCGACCCCGTACAGCAGTTCTGCTCCAGACTTTTATTAACATGATTTCAGGAGAGTTACAGGGTGACCTCCATGACCGATCAGAACTGATTGTATGCGTTCGCGAGCTGAAAGTGAGATTGTGTGTAAAGCTAGGCTCAAGGCTTGAGTAACGGCGCCTCGGCATTGTCCGGGCGAACTACTATCTTATTATATGCGTGTATACATGTCCTTGCCATGAAGGCGTACTGGCCCATGCAGCTGTTTATGTATGGCTGGAGTGCATGTACTGGCTCCAGCTATTTGGGCGTCGGTACTTGCGTTACAAGCAAATCGACTTGAGGGATCTATTCGATCCCTGTGAATTATGTTCAGAGAGAGAGAGAGAAGGCGGGATGCTGGTGGAGGCCAAAAAGTCGTGGCCTGTTGATTTGAAGAGTACTCTCACTTTTTGTAGTAATCGTATTTGAATTGTACAGCGGTTCTTGTTTCCGCAGTTCAGTGCTGGGCCCTTCATGCCACGATGATTGGCTGAAAACTGTAACGTAAAATTATTACCGGGCATGGTGACATCCACTCAGCTCCTTTTCAAATGTAAGCGTTACGTTTTTGAACGAATGGCATCACTAGCTGGATAGTTGCCACGAAATATGAGTTTTCACAGGTGTGGACGCAAACATATGTGATTTATCTTGTTTTTCAAATTTTGTTGGGAATACATTTTTATGTCGTCTGAATCAGTAGAACAGATTTTTTTTCAAATGTGAGTTATAGCCTCCAGACAAATTGCCTTTATGGCAGTTCTTTATAATATTTTGATTTGTAATATTTTATTGTTTACAGTGGTCTAATTCTAGATCTAGATTCAGAGATTTCAATTTATTTTTTAAAGGAAGCAAGTGTTGAAATGAATGAGTGCAACGCTCTTTTGTTCTTGAATTGTTGTATTTATTGAAGCTAGTTTCAGTGATTTTCTCTGACACAGACAAAGTCGTTGAACTGACGAATGTTTTTGTGGCGTGCCTTTCACTACCACTAAATTCACGAGGGCCTTAGAACTGAACGAACTGTACATAGCTTCAGACTGTTCTTCTATTCTTTTACACCGTGTTAACTTGCTCCGAACTTTATCTTAACACTTTGATTGATGATTTGATATATAATAATGACAATAATAATAATAACAATAATAATTGTAACAATAATAATAGTTATAATAATAATGATAATACTATTAATATTATCACTGTTGTAGATGTTGTTGATGTTATACCTGCCTACGTATGACGTCAAAAAGAGAGATAAAGAAGAAATTGCAGAGTGAAGGCTTTCAAGCTAATGACCCCCTCTCTCTCTGGTGGAGAGTTCCAATACATGAATTTTGTTCTTGTTAAGTGTTGTTGCTCTTGCTGAAGAAATAATGTGCACAAAGTGCTTTGCCATACGGAATTACTCGAGAACTCAGAGGAGCTCAATTTCAGTTAATTATTATTTTTTTCCCAAATGATTTGTTTTTGTCGTTATTTAAATCACAAGGGGACTTCAAAGTTGACGAAGAAAAAATCAAATAAGGCACAGAACCCCAGGCCAACATGCTAAGTGGCTTGTTCATAAATTGTCATTCAGTTACTACATACTGCCCGAAGCCCCGCTATTCTAATTTGTGTGCTTTTGTTTACAATCTGTAACTAATGACTGGGTTTTATTGTTTTTCTGTCTTCGTTGAGGTTTTTTTTTATGATGCCAAACGTTTTTATTCGTCTTTACAGAAGACTCTCTCCAGTTGCTCTGGAGACCAGATTGAATTATGTCCGTATTTGTTCTGAAAAATTGTACGGCACCTTTTAAATAGTACACATTGTTATATTAATACGCGTTTCGTTGGTTTTGTTGAAGAGTGTACACTTTGTGAATCCATCTTTTATCTGTACCTGCAGCGGAGATTGACTTGGTTATATTGAATATGTTTGTCGCTGCTGTTGTCTAAGTATCGACATGAAATCATTCATGGAAACAGAAAACGGGAGGGACTTATTCCTTTTTTTTTCTTTTTTCTTTTTTTTTGGGGTGGGGATGAGTAGAAGGGGGATGCGAGTCCTTTGATTGTTTGTTTCTGTTGAAAAAGAGATAGTATCGCAACATCGGGTTTTTGTTTTGTTCCAGCTTATTTGTGTATGTTTTGTAGTGGTAAGTTTGTGTTCTTAGATTTGATTCTGTTTGTTTCGGCAATGCCCTTCTCCTGCGTTGACCCTTGTGATGAAGACCGCTCTTAGAAAGCGCCTTTTTGTTCACATAGTTTTAGGCCTACTCCTATTTTGACGACTTGTCGACTGCGGCCAGCGGCGGGTGGTGGTGCGGTCTGATGGGTCAGGCTTTCATAGTAGTAGTAAAGCTCCTTCAAGGCCAATGACGCCCATAGAGCCGGAGCTTATCCCGCTTTCTGTAGCGCGAAGCGAAACAGATGATTTTTACATCATCTCCTAGACAGGACGCTAATCCGTCGTAGGTTTGTCTGGGGCGTCCTTAGTTCATTGGTCAGACAATCCACAGAGCGTCCATGCCGTTCCACTAGCTGGTCAGCCTGGAAGTCTGGCACCGCCCACCGTCTTGCTGCCCGCACGATTACAATGATCCCCCTTTCAATACAATGGCCTTAACGTCCACCGATCTATTCCATGCCTCTGCTTCTGAGTGGTTTTGTAACACTCAAACTGTGTGTGTGTGTGTGTGTGAGAGAGAGAGAGAGAGAGAGAGAGAGAGAGAGAGAGAAAGAGAGAGAAGAGAGAGAGAGAGAGAGAGAGAGAGAACTATATTGCTTGGGCGCCTATATTTTTCAACTTCTGTTTGTGCCCCTATCTTGGATTGTTCCTGAGTTAGTTGAAGCAAGAGTGTACAGTTGCCTTGTTTCGTGCTTTTCTGTTTCAACAATATTATTATTACCCTATTTTGAACTGACACACTCCTCACAGAAGAGGGGAATGATTTTATTTGCGCTGACTTTACCCCGCCCCCCCCCCCCCTTTTTTTTTTTTTGCGTATCACTTCTTTAAGCGTTCTTTGGTTAATGTTTCATCCTTTATTTCTGTTTATCTGTTTTTTTTCCGTGCTGTGTGCATTTGTACACTACACCTGCAACCTTCCTGTCAACGGAGCGTTCTGATATCAGCACACGTGCCCATCTATCAAAATATTATCGACATCCTTCGGTTGTACAGTTTTGGAATTACATTGGAAGAAAACAATTTCCAACGTGAAACTTTACTTAAAAAAGTAGATTTAAAGTTAGATATTAGTCTTGAGATTTTGTGTTTCCATATCACTTAGGAAATTTTAAAAGATAGTCAATTCATTTCGCGTGGATTGATGGGAGTGAGCTGCTATTAGATCTTCCATGCAGTGTTGTTATTCTCTGAGAACTGTTCGCTTCTCTGTCACCGATCCTGTCCTTACCACAACCAGCGTTTGTGGCACACAGGATTGATTTCTGACTGGAGAAAGCTTGTCGACTCGTTCCGATCTCGTCCTGTTTAACGCTTGCTTTCTTCATCCTACCTTTGCACTGAGGCCAAGTGAAACTCATTTGCTGTTGCGTTCACAGCTGACTTTCTGATTTGCAATCGTTAACTCACTGAGGCCTAACTCCGCGTATACTCGCTCAACCTAAAATTTCGATGAGGCTTAACGCCGTTTTCAATTTCAGTAAGTCCAAAAGTATTCAATTTTTTTTTTTTGAAAAAAAAAAAAGGATCCTGAAGAACTAGACGTATATTATTCGTATGCTGAATTTTATTTTGCTAGCGCCCAATGTGAATTGAATGTGTTAAATAAAATAAAATGTCTAATCTGTGGGTGTAGACGGTGTTGTCATAGGCCTCAGTGAGTTAACAATGTTTCGCCCGACAGAGAACGATGGTGATCCAGGAAAGCTGGCCTCAATGTTTTCACGACGACAACTCATTCAATTCGGCTTCTGGCAAAACAGTAATATGGCATGAGTTGATTGATTGAAGTTCACTTGTCCAGTGCCTTTGGATGCATGTGAAATAAGCCGATTGCCGACGGAATAAAACACTTGCTGTTGTTAGAGCGCAGGCGGCTGGACTTTGGTCATCGTACGCCGCTTCATTCAAAACTGTACACTCCATTGCTTATGATGCTAGTACTGTGTTCACTGAGTTTTGACTGGCACCTGATAAGTGAATAGCTGTGTTGGCTCGGGACGGACGAAGATGGAGCCCCCATCTTCACCTTCTCTCGCCTCCCTCTCCTCTTCTTTTTTTTTTTGTTTTTTACTTCGTTTATTCACAACCAAGGCTTACGTGCCGATGCTGTTGTTTATACTTCGTGGAGAAATGTTTTATATTTAGAGTTCCCTGAAATATTATATGGCTTTGGTGAAGTAGTTTCAAGTCATTTTTCAGAAGTTGAAAACAAAACAAAAATACCCGTTTTACGAAATGCTATCCAATTTTTGGACATTCGCTCGGCCTGTATTTCGATGTCTTTCAAAATACTTTAAAGAGACTGACGATTTGAAAAGAAACCTTCATTATTTTCCAAAATTGCCGTGAGAATTCGACGATCTTTCTCAACTCATTATTCGAGTTTCCTGTCATTTCTTTCTTTTGTGGAGGATCTTTTTATGAAAATGGAAGCAAACAGTTACTGTGAGAAACTGGTAACTTGCTATTTTATTTTGATTTTTATTCAATAAGTGGGGGACTGGAGTAAGTAAAATGCCGATATCAGCCGTATATTCGACACCAGGTCAGTGTACTAGTTAGACACGGCACACGTCGCTTGTTGGACATACATACTTCATTTGAATGTATTACCATCTCGCTGTCATAACTGTTAGCCGCTTTGAACCTAGCAACACATGAGTTGCGACACAACAAGTCTTGGTACTCTTTTTATTTTATGTCTTTGCTCATGATGCACACATGTTTGCCTTACTCATAGTCAGAAAAGCATGTGGTGTGATGTGGTGAAAAAACAACAACAAAAGCATCTCTCTTCATCATGACTGGAAGAGTGTCTCTCTCCCCAGTCTAAAGATTTTTTAAAAAAACTTTTGATATGTTTTATACTTGGATTTGTTTGTTTTGGTGACTGTTTTTATAAATATATCTGTTGAAGAGCCTCATTGATCTATCCCTGTGACGATTTATCTTTAAAGTTACTCGCCTTTCAAATCGGTCATCTTCTGACTGTTTACATCGATTTTGAGACTGCTACTACAACTACTACTACCGCTACTACTACTATTACATAGTTAAGAAGAAAGCGTCAGTTTAGAACAAAAAGTGTTGCTCATGTTTCATACTGTTTCTATGAATATTGTTTTAAGAAAAACAACACACGACTCTCCCCTTTCACTACGTCTTGTTTCTGAGTTGACTATCCTGACAATGATTGTGATAATAAAAGCTATTTTAATATTGATGGACCTGGTTTGTCTTTATCTTTTGTTGTGTCAACCTTTCTGTGTCTCATTGTCGTCATGAAAGGCGATAAAAATAATCAAAAAGATAATTTTAGAAGACGCGTAAATGATCAATATAGTATCATCCCCTTAGTTCTTTGTCTTTCTCGTCTTCTCATTCTTCCTATTTGCCTCCTGCCGTCCCTCCTCCTTTTCTTTTTCTTCTTCTTCTTCTTCTTCTTCTTCTTCTTCTTCTTCTTCTTCTTCTTCTTCTTCTTCTTCTTCTTC
>JBDFRD010346074.1:0-10136 GCA_039654405.1 Bullina lineata | reverse complement strand
TCTTCTTCTTCTTCTTCTTCTTCTTCTTCTTCTTCTTCTTCTTCTTCTTCTTCTTCTTCTTCTGACATTGTTGTCCGTAGAGTTTCCAGATTTCCATACTGCTTCGTTGTAACTATTGTTGGATGTAACCACATTTATTTGCTAATATGTATCTACGAGAAGTGAGGGCAAGTTTGTAGCATGTGCTCGAGGCTCTCCTTAGCCGCATGACAGGGCAATGATGCCAGGCGACATTTTCAGTGAAGTATGATCCCCAACACGGCAGTGACCTGTTTTGAAGAGCGAGATTATGATTTTGTCGTGAATGTCCGAACTAGGGGTACGCAATACAGGAGTTTTCTTTATATTTTCTGAATATTGTTTTCTTTAATGATTTTTTTGTCCTCTCCGAAGGTAACAGTACGTTGATGTTCTGTTCCTTTACATCCTAATATTTGCCTAACACGATTTTTTTGTTTCGTTTTTGCCTTTCTTGTCCTCAGCATGCGCAGCTCTCCTGGCACCAGCTCACTGTGGCAGAATTCGGCGCGTGGTTGGTGGAACACAGCTGGCGGTGGGGGCCTGGCCTTGGCTGGCGTCCTTGAACTATAAAGAGCATCACGTGTACCTGGAGCTCCAGGGATTGCGTCACCTGTGTGGAGGGTCTCTCATCCACCCGTCCTGGGTCCTCACAGTCGCACACTGCGTACAGTAAGACTCTGAATACACTCACTTGTTACTGAATATACTAACGAGTTAATGAATATTCACCTGTTATTGAATATACTAACGAGTTAATGAATATATTTACCAGTTAATGAATACGCTTACCAGTTAATTAATACACTTACCAGTTATTGAATATACTTACCAGTTATTGAATATACTTACCAGTTATTGAATATACTTACCAGTTAATTAATACACTTACCAGTTATTGAATATACTTACCAGTTATTGAATATACTTACCAGCTGTTGAATATACTTAGCAGTTATTAAATTACCCATGACGTATGACACCTGAATAGGTAGTTTGATATCATCCGTTGTGCCATCTCACACTTGTATAACAGGGATATCTCGGCTCTTTATGTCATAAGGACCTTAACGAAATTGTTTTGTTTCTTCTTATCATTGTTATAATGAGACTAAAGTACAAAATTGTTGAAAATTGACAAAACAGGGAGATTAAATTTGTATGAAATATGGACTGAGGTTTGTATAATTAAAAACATCTGATTAAGATTATACTTAGAGGCCCGCAATTATAACAAGGATTGCAAGAAGAATAATTTACATTTATATAAAGATGCAAAATACAAGTTAAGCATGAGTTAATCTCTTTTCTGAAATATCCATGTTCACTTTGAGCATGTATAGATAAGTAAACGTTTAGCATTTCTAAATATTAATGGTTGAAACGTTTCAGTAGGATCAAAATGGTCTATACCTCTTTTTAACGCTGTAAATATACCTAAAAGCAACGGGCCTGATGGCTGCCATCTGATGTCTTATCTGACATGTTTACCCACCTCACATAGAGTGCCAGAACTAGTCACTTAAAATTAATCAGCATTGTAAAACTGCAACACACGCTTCTTTAATTAGGTAATGATGTGCATTGAGCGATCCTCACGCAAAATCACAGCACTAGACTTACGTCTACGACACTATGTAGTATTTGCATCCTTTCCGACACTATCTCAAACAGCTGCCAATATGTATAAAAGGCGATTTCTGGACTCCCTACCGTGTCCCACTTGCCACGCTTTTCCCCAGGACACAGACCATCTAGTGCTGTATTGCCCAGAGACAAGACTGGAAGGAGGCTACGAACAAATTAACAGATGTGACGACGACTTTCAGGCTTGGATTTACACAAATGATTTAGAAGTGTAGTCGTAATTACATAAAACTATGTTCCACAGCTTCTGAGCCTAGCACCTCTTTGCTAAGTGCCAAACATGTATTGACCCACCTCATCTGAAATTTTTCTACATATTGAACAAGTTACAGCAGACAAGACAAAAGCCAGCTGGACAGGAGATCCAACAACGCCGCTGAGGTGGATAGGCCACACTCTGCGCAAGCCAGCCACCAACGTTACAAGACAGGTCCTCAAGAGGAACCCACAGGGAGAAAGGAAGAGAGGGCAGCCAAAGAATACATGGCGACGTGACCCGAATGCTGACGCCAAGAAGATGGGCTACACATGGGGACAGCTGGAGAGACCCAGGACAGAGATGGCTGGAGGAAACTTGTTGGCAGCCTATGCCCCAGTGGGGATGAAGGGCATGAGTGAGTGAATGAGTTACCTGTCTCCCATCATCCATCATGGCGACTATAGCCTGCTGTGGCTGGGACTTGCTCACAGAACTGGTGCCTGCAGTTGCTGTGCTGGTGGAGGTTCCAGGAGGTGTGATGTCTATCCTGATGTCTTCGCTTACATTTGTGGTTGAGATGTTGTACCTCTGCTGAGCAACAGGAGACAGGGTAGGAACCAGTGAGGATGGAGCCAGATTGGATGCTATCTGTTGTGTTTGAAAAAAAAAAAAAAAATTCTCAATTTTGCATTAAAACGACCCTGTATCAAAGCATACATATCAATGTCTATTTGCATGATATCTGATTTACAGTCAGGTGTTTCAATCTATTCTTGCTAAATAATTCAAATCACCACACAGGCACAGGCACTGCAGTGGAACCCCCAAGGAGGAACCCGAAAATGGGAAAGACCAAGGAAACATGGAGAAGATATGTGGAAAGAGACAGAGAAAGATCAGGAAAAACATGGCCAGAATTGGCAAGGATGTCCCAGAACAGATTGAGGTGGGAATCCCTTGTGTGTGGCCTATATCCTCATGAGGGTGGGGGGCAATGATCCTGAAATAATTCAAGAAATCAGACTCTCTGCTAAAATAAATTCACAATACAACACCAAAGAAAAACATAACCTACTTCCTGGGATACGACAATCGTGTCTGAAATTCCTCCCTTCAGCTGATTGTACAACACTGACTTGACATTTGTTGAGCTACTGTTTGCCGCTGTGGTTATCCCACCCTGCGAAGTCTTTGTGCCAGAAGCACTGGTGGATTGGCTGGGGGTGAACGGGAGTGTCGTCACTGTGGGACCAGAGTCAAACAGGCGGCGCTTTGCTGTGCCAGGAGTTGGGGAGCTGAACCGATCAGATGCTGAGGGACCGGTTGGAGACATGAGGGGATCTGGCGCTGGGGGACAAAGGAGGATCCTTGCAATAAATATGCTTCGGCAGGTTCCCTGCTTTGTTTAACTCATTCCCACTTAGACCGCCTGTAGTCGCCCATTGCACAAATTATGGCGTATACCTAGAGCACCCGTTATCGCCCGCTGAGTTTCACTTCTCGTTATAGGTGACTTTCATCCCCCCAAACACCAGAAATCTTGTCGCAATCAATGTGAGACAAGAAGTCATGTGTACATGAGATTTCAAGGTTTCCCATGATGTTTTTACTTTTGTTTTAGCTTCCTTAACATGTTTAATAAGCCAAACTGAATATCAAGCTTTTCTTTGTCAAAAATCCATTTCAATTTTTTTTTTCAAGCGATGGAGGATGTTTTATGATATCACAGGAACTGTGTATTATTCAGTTTTTTGTTAAATGTTTGGTTATTTTTTTTTACAGTAAAAAAATATAATGTCCCAATTTTTGACAGACTTCCTTCCCTTATTACCATAACATCGGCCAAGGTGAGATTGAGTTAAGAATGACATATTCACTACTGCCCATTAAAGGACTACTAATGTTCATTCAATGTAGAAACTTGCAAACCCAATTAATTTAGTATATGAATTAATTCTGATTATTAGTTTGATGCAGAGACAGCTGTACAATATTTTCAAACAAGACTGGAAATTGGTCCACCAGTGGGGTTAGGGGAAAGATGTTCATCACAACACAGAATGCCCCAAAGCCTGAATAGTAGAAAGTATTCTTGACTTTTGCCAAAGTGTTTCAATAAAGAATAGGAGATGCTTTTAACTTTAAATCATACATTTTGTACTTTGGTGGGAGAAAGTACTAATCTCGTAAGCATAGCATTCACACAGCTGGGAATTAATAATGGAATAGGAAACACTTACTTTTGGACACTCCAGCCTTGACGAGGTCACCCACCAGGGAACGCAATCTGGGGTGCTTAACGGGCACGGTGACAGCAGGAAGCCCTCCCTCTAGATGATTCAATGGCATCACCTAAAGAAGACAACGGATGAAATTTATTAAATGTAGAGGTTGCAAGTTGCAGTCATACCAAAGTATATGAAAATTACCACTCAGAAAAGCTTGAAATAAGATTCTCAATTCTCTAACTCCTTGTAAATTGAATAAAAAGAATCTTCTTCCACAAATGTTTCCTTAGAAATTGAGAAAAAAGTTAAATGTTTTAACTTATATTTGTTCACAAACACACACAACTCACCTCCTCACAGTTGGGTATGGGACTGTCTTTGATGGCATCCCATAGTGGAGAGTCCCTTCGCCAAGCATAACTCTCAAGAATGCTTTCTTCAATCTGAAGAAAAATAGAAGAAATTCACTGAAGCCCTTTATGCTCGATTCATCTGTTCTTTCTATCCAATCTAAACTTTAAAGTTATTTTCATTAGATATTTCCCACCCACTTTTTTTCCTTTTTTATTTGCTATCTTCTAAAATCTTACGATTATGCTCCTTCGGGGAATAAGCTTTACACTGATGATGTATATATTGAGATGATAAAGCATTCTGAAATTCAGCTCGCCCCATGAATTTTTGTACCCATATTTTGTGAAACTTACCACATGAATTTGTCTAGAATATAAAGTCTAATGGTTTGTTACAGAATATGGTGGCATGGTGGTTGAAAGGTTAGAGCGTAGCACTCCCAATCCATGGGTACTGAGTTCAAATCCAGCAACAACCATGTGCCCTTAGGAAAGACACTTTACACCATTTTCCTCTCCCCACCCAGGTGAAAAGTGAGGACCGGCATATTCTGCCAGGGAAGTAAACTTAAGACAGACCAGCGTCCTGTCTATGTGATGATTTAAAAATCATCTGTTCCGCCTACCAAAACAGGGATAAGCTCCTGTTCTATGGCCCTCATAGGCCTTGAAGGGACTGTTATGTAAATCCTTCTGCAGGTTTTATATGAACATGACAAAGATACCAGCATCATTTCCTAACTAGTCTGAGAAGTCAATAAGACAAAAACTTACATGATTGAGATGCTTAACCACGTCTCGAGACAGTCCTTTCTCTGCCCGAATAATGATTTCAATCACTTTGTAGAAGTGGTAAGGACTCAGGTCAAAAATGTCCACGATCCATGGGAACATTCTGTACATAACGAAACGTACAAATTGTTACAAAACAAGAGAAAAGATTCAGATTAAGTTCAACACCTTATTACTTCCCCTGGAAGCCGCTCCTGCTTACGAAAAAGGTTTTAAACAAATCCTTAGATGATACGCTTTCAGAATATGTATAATGTTACATGCTTTAAGTCATTTTAAATTTCATGAAAATTTGGGTTCTCATGTAAATGCACTGTCACTTTCTGTGGAATCTGCCACATAGAATCTGTCAGAGAAAATAATATTCTACGATCAACAACAAAAATAGCAGTCAAGCCCATCCTAATTACCTTTGTGAGTTGTAAGAGAAAATAACAATCTCCAGACAGCAGGCGCACAGAGACCGATGGAAGAAATCATTTTCCAGCAAGCCCTGAAGCAAAAAAAAAAAATGTAAAAAGCAAATTAAAATGAAGAAAGAAAGACAAGATGGTTTTAACTCTGTTTCATTCCAGGACCAACACCTGGTGACCAAGTCAGGAGTATATGGCGAAAGAGTGAGTGATTTTAATAAAGTGGGACAATCTGCATGGGCTTTGGGAAAACACATGTTACAGCAATAAAGCGATCCACACCTTCAACATCTTTATGGCTGTGTCTCTGTTCTTTTTTTTTTAACACAACTTAATCAGTGTTTGTTTCCAAATGGTAGCACGGTGGCCGAATGATTAGAGCGTTGGACTCCTAATCCAAGGGTCCAGAGTTTGAATACGGGAGGTGACCGTGCTATGTTCTTGGGAAAGACAGTTTACACCATTTTACCTCTCCCCACCCAGGTGCAAATTGGGTACTAACATATTCTGTTGGGGAAGTAAACCAATGACAGACTAGCATCCTATCTAGGAGATGAAGTAAAAAGTATCTGTTCTGCTAACGACCTAACGACCCAAAAACGACCTAACATACAATAAGGCCAAAGCCATTGTAAAAACTGTGATGAAGAACAAATGGAAAGAGAGCCATCCACACCACAACAAACAGCATGCCATCCATCACATGAACAGACAAAGCCAGACGGTGATGTTCAGACTTAGAACTGGACACAACCATCTGAGGCACCACATGGTCAGGACCTTCGGGATTGGGCAGACGGAATTATGCACTTGTGGAGAAGCATCAGAAACAGTAAGCATGTTCTACAGGACTGCAGGAAGTACCACAACATAAGGATGGCTGTATGGACTGTCCCCAAAGAAGTCAAGGAAAAACTATACGGGCCTCTTGAAGAGCTAGAGAGGACCACTGCTTTCATAGCCCAGTCAGGGATCGATGTTTGAATGTCAGCATTTGGAGAACGAAAAGAAGAAGAAAAACCTGCCATCCTGAAATATAACTGGACTTCCTGGAGAGACAGAAAATGAAAAAAAAGTCTATGAAATTATGAAAAATAAAAAGAAAGTTTAAGAAAAATCCCAAAAATAAAAAGTTTCAGAAATCCCAACTCTTGCACATTCTTTAGTTAACCTGATTAGGCACTCACCAGCAGATCCACCTTGTTCTCTGCCCCTCCTATCCGCCGCTGTTCTCCCAGCACAATGCTTTCTAAGGTCTTGTAGAACAGACTTTCCCCTAGCTGCAGGCGCTTGCGGGCAAAATCAATGTGCGCACCAGGCTGTCCATCTGAGGACTGAAATCACATGAGCAAGTCAGTGGACTTAGCTGCAGTTTGACAATGTCCTGTTAAGCAGCAAAATAAGGCAGGTTTAGAAAAGATGTAGTTACCAGAACAAAGCATTACAGCTAATGATGCGTTGTCCTACAAAGTAAAATTTGTTTAAAGACTACCAAATTTACTAAAGCCTCACAAATGTTTCGATTTAGTTTATGATCTTATGCACAAGATTCTGCGTATACATTATTTGCTCTTAATGAAACAGAATAAATGCCTGCCTTTGTACAAGGAAGCAATGTCCTGATCACTCTTCGATTTCAGAATTTTTTATAGTGTTCGTTAAAAGTAATCCTAAACATGAAACCACTCTTAACAACTAAGGCAAATATACCAGAAAACAAGAAAATTGTAACTTACTTTCACATAATGCTTGCAAAACGTTTCTCCCATTTCTTTCACTCTCTGAACAATCTCATCATTTGGATTTCTACTGCACTGCCTGCAAATTAAAGACAGATAAAAGCGATATAATATCATGAACACTTCTCATACTGAAGATGAAATCACACACGATCAAACAAATTACCGTACGTGTTAAAAAAAATGTGAGCCACCAACACACGAGAACCAGAGATTCAGAAAAGTGCAAAAGCAGCATACTGAACAACATGAGTTCATGACTAAGACTAAAACTTGCACTTTCACAATTTTCTTTACGACAACATTTCCAGGCTGAGACAAAGCAGAATTGTAAGTAAGTTCTTTCAAGGCCATGAGGCCCACAGAGCCTGAGCTTATCCTGGTTTTGGTAGCGTGAAACGGAACAGATGATTTTTACTCCATCTCCTAGACCAGCACAGAATGCAAGTACCCTCTTCGCACTTGGGTGAGGAGAGGAAAAATGGTGTACAGTGTCTTTCCCAAGGACACAACACTGACACCTCCCGGATTCGAACCCTGGACCCTTGGATTAGGAGTCCTATGTGCTACCCATTTCGGCACGGCCCCATGAGTTCATGACTAAGACTAAACATTGCACTTTCATCATTTTCGTTACGAAAACATTTCCAGTCTGAGACAAAGCAGAATTGTAAGTTCATCCTTTCCCTTACTTGAAGATTTCCAAGAGTGCATCGGATGGACATGTCTTGGTGCCTGAAAGCAGTGCCTGCAGTTTGGACACACTTTGAGTTGCCGTGGAGACAGGTGTGACGCTGAGATCTTTCTCTTTAAGGTACCTCCTCCCCGTTAGAGGAGTGGATGGGGTCAGGGACTTGGTCTGAAATGTTTCAATTTAAAATTTTCAATCTCCCAACTTCAGAAAGAATATAGGAGTAAAGAGAGGTAAACTAAAGAAGAAAAAAAAGGTACCATATTGCAAGGTATATTACTGAAGACAAAAAATGATTTACAAAATTCCCACAACAATCAACCACTACTGTCAAGATTAAAAATAAAGAAGATAAAAAAAAAAGGAATGAGAAAATTGTACATGATAATAAAGAAATGTGATGGTAAATGCTCTAGAAATAAACAAGCCATGTTACCTCTATAGAGTGTGTTACTTCTATACAGTGTACTACCTCTATACAGTGTGTTACCTCTGTAGGGTGTTACCTCTATACAGTGTGCTACGTCTATTCTATATAGTGTATTACCTCTATACAGTGTGTTACCTCTGTACAGTGTGTTACCTCTGTACAGTGTGTTACCTCTATACAATACAGTGTGTTACCTCTGTACAGTGTGTTAACTCTATACTATATAGTGTATTACCTCTGTACAGTGTTACCTCTATACTATATAGTGTATTACCTCTATACAATAGTGTGTTACCTCTGTACAGTGTTCAAAACAAAACGACAAAGCATGAACATACCTCATCAAAATGTTGCTTTAGGGATCTTTTGGCCTGCATCTGATGAGCAAGGTCTGACGTACTGCTTTGTGCTCCAGGTGTACCAATCTCCTCGTTTGCGTCCTCCCCAAGAAAGATTCTTTCGTCAAAGTCCCCAACACTGAGAACATATTCCTCGTATTGATTGTTCACCGTTTTCCTGAAAGGAAGCGGCAAAAGATAAGATATTTATCATACAGAATTGTTCAACAATGTCACAAAACCAATTTTGACTTATATTTGAAGCAACTGTAAAGTCAGGAAGCACCACTATTGTGTTTACATTAAAAAACGGGCCCAAAATATTGCTTTTGAATTCTTCAAAATACTTTAGTCTTGTCATAACAATGATTTTACTATGGCCTAAATGCTAAAGTCCATATGACATTATGAATAATTACAAAAGCAAACAAAAAAAAATTCCCTACCCAATGTCAGCCAGTGAAAGAAAAATTGCTATAACACAAGAGTACAGAGAGAGAATACTTCAAAACAATTCACTAACAGCTTACTAACAAAATGAATATCATAACTAAAGTTTCTCAGATATAGATACAAGACAGTTTTCCTGGAATTACTACATCCGATGACAGAAAGTGACTTCAGAAACTGATTATCAAAGTCTTGCAAATAAAATTGTAGCACTTTTTCCTTCACAAGCTTTTAAAAATAACTCACACTTTCCATTTAAAATTGCTCGTTTCTAAAAGCCCTGAAATGTGTTAAATGCAAAAATACAAGACAGCCTTCCAGAAATCATTTCCATTCCAAGATTGAAACTGAATTTAGAACATAAGAAAACGGATTATTTAGAAAATGTATGAAACAGTCACTATGGCAATAGCTAGATGACCTCAACTTTGCAGACGACATAGCACTGATATCACATAGCCAAGCACAGATGCAAGCAAAGACGGACCAACTTAACGAACTGCAAAAGGAGGTTTGAGGATTCATCCTGGAAAAACCAAAATAATGGAGAATGGAAAGGTATCTGATTTGGAGGTCAACTTAGACAATACACCAGTGGAGGAAATTGAGGAATTCACCTACCTTGGAAGCGTCTTAGACAAAAAGGGAGGAACTGAGGCGGACATCAAAGCAAGAATTGGCAAAGCAAGAACAGCATTTATCCAATTACTGAAGGTGAGGAGGGTACATATCAAACAAAGATCAGACTCTTCAAGTCCAACGTGAAATTGGTCCTGATGTATGGATGCAAAACATGGACAACCACAAAAAGCATCCTTAAGAAGATCCAGACATTTGT
>JBDFRD010345963.1:0-10137 GCA_039654405.1 Bullina lineata | reverse complement strand
TCTCTCTCTCTCTCTCTCTCTCTCTCTCTCTCTCTCTCTCTCTCTCTCTCTCTCTCTCTCTCTCTCTCTCTGCTCTCGGTCTTTCTATCCAAGAATAGTGTGAACGCAGTCAGTGTTGCATTATAAAAGGTTGTCACAGCAAGTCCTTTTTTCTCTCCTTTTATTCTGCTTCCTTTTTACGAACAAAGTGCAATCTGTTCTACATGCATGTGGTGTAGAATTCCCAGAGCACCCGTTTTTTACAATGCTGCTGATACTGATGGGATCAAGAGAAGTAGTCTAGATCTATGTGTAATGCTGGTATTGTAAAAGGGATAGATCCTTCATGCTTTAAAGTGCAGTCTGTTTTACATGTATTTTGTGTAGGATTCTCAGATTCTCTTTGGTAATGCCGCTAATGCTAGTGTGATTGTGATAGTAGTCTAGATCTATTTGTAATGCTGCTGTTGTAAGGATAAATCCTTAATGCATTCTTTTTTCTCTTTCTTCCCACCCACCCCCACCCACACCCTGCCCCCCGCCCTCCCTTTCCCAGATCATTACTGAAGAATCTAACCCCCCACAACAGAGAGTGACAACATGACGCCCAGTATGCTTCTCCTCCTTGCAGCCGTCGCATTCGGTGCCTGTAATTGTTATCGTGTTCCCAGCCTGACATCTCAAAATGAGGTAACAAGTTCAGCCCTGGTGCTGTCTAACTACGCTATGCAAATGTGTCGGAAGTAAAAAAAAGGCAAAATATATGAAAAAAAATCATTGAATTCTATTTCTTTGTGTTTATCCCAAAAGGGAAATAAACTATCACTTGGTGCAATTGTCCCACCCCCACATGTATACATTTGAAAAATCTTCCCTGACACTCTGGTACATTCCATTGAGCAGTACTAGGGTTAAGATCTCTACACTTAACACCCTGAGCAATCCTGTAGTGTAAAGTGAAATGGTACACTGAATATATGGAGGAGCTTCATAAAGAAAGGATGTTTCAAGATGACACAGAACATATTGACAATTACTGTCTTCAAAGGACAACAACAACAATAATAACAGCAGCAGCAGTGACAACAACAACAATAATAACAGAAGCAGCAGCATCAACAACAACAATAATGGCAGCAGCAACAACAGCAATGGAGGAAGAAAGAAAAGGAGAAAAGAAGAAAAAAAGATGATGAAGAAGAAGAAGAAATATGTAGTGTAGGGCTAGAAGATTCCACACACGTTTGTGATGAGATGCAGTAAACACTGTGTCTAATGCTGCTCTAGGTTACTGTTGTGATTTCATCAAGAACTAAAAGTTGTCGGCAAAGATTTGGCTGTAAAAGCTATCATCATGTCACAGTTTAAACAAGTCCCCAGCACCACCTCATTGCAACCTCAATAATTTAAAAAAATGAAACAAATGGAATGTTAAGTGTAACAAGGTTGACAATGAAGGCATGGAAAACCACCACCACTAACCACAACCACAACCACCACCACCACCACCAATAACCACAACCACCACCACCTGCAATAACCACCACCATTAACCACCATCAACAATAACCACAACCACCACCACCACAACCACCGCCACCACAACCGCCACCACAACCACCGCCACCACAACCACCACCACCAATAACCACCACCACCACCAACCACCACCACCACACCAACTACCACCAACCACCACCACAACCACCACAGAAAAGCACAGCAAAATGAGTACTAATGTTTCATAAACTAATCCACATTTATTGCTGCTTACTTACTTAAAAGCGGAGGCGCATTCTCAGAACGGCTTAATACAGTAGATAACTAAATGCGATAGACTGGAGCATTTGAACATTTCATATACATGTAGTTGTCTTTCAATAAGAGCAACAGTAAATACCATGAAATCGATGTCGTTATTGATTGAAAGCATCGTGATTATTATGAGGTGCGCACCCGTGAGTTGGTGCGTGCATCCATGAGTTGGTGCGTGCATCTGTGAGTTGGTGCGTGCATCCATGAGTTGGTGCATCGCTACAAACGGAGCAATTAGAGGAAGTGGGCTTAAAAGAGGAAGTAGTTTGTTTTGAAATGGCCTATCGATTTTTCCATTTTTTTCTTTTATTTGTATTTTTTGTGAAATTGTAAACAAACCAACCATTATTGTGGGTAAAGATGCTTGCCACGGACTGCATTTGTAGGTCCCAATCAAAATGAAAATTGATTGCAATTCATTTCTTCGCTTTAAGCCCATAGTGCCACAAAGTTTGGGGCTTAGCTCCATTATCATAAGATAAAGAGCCGTTCTAGTAGGTCTTTATTTCTATCAATCTATAATTCCAGGCTGACAAGTTGGCTGTCTGGCAATTCAATATGGCAGTCGAGGATTGGGAGCGCCAACAGGAGCCCAATATTCCGGAACTAGTGAAACAGCTGGGCCTCACAGAGTTGTACCATCTTGTGGGAGAAGCCAAACTAGTGGATGTGTTGTCATCCCAAGGTACTGTTGGAGGGGCGGGTGGGGGTGGGTGTGTCTTTAGCTAGGCCATAGTATTAGTCAATGGTGTAGCATCGTCTCTCATAGACGGAAGGTTTCGATGAAAATGACGAGTAGCAGTCAGAACCATAACTAGCAGCAGTTGTTAGTGGGTAACAATGAATAATACCAGTCGCTGATAGTAAAAGTTGCTTATACTATAGTAGCAGTTGTTAATAGTAACAGAGTAACAGTCGCTAATAAGAGCAGTGACTCATAGCAGCAGTTGCAAATAGCAGTCACTCATAGTAGATCAATGTGTTGATATATAAGAAAAGACTTAAATAATAGAAAAAAATAAGGGAAACTACACATGTACAGTCATTTGTACTTCTTCATGTATGAAGACATGAGAAACAGATAGATAAATGCTTCCTGAAATGAAAAATGTTGAGAATACGAGGATTTCCCTTAAAGAATAAAATTACCAGCGGCTATTGCTATCAATACCATCATCTACAAGAGTAGCCTACATTTACAAACGCGATAGGCTAGCGCAGATCCTAGCCAACGAAAGAGTGGCGAGAGAGGCGGACGAGCGCAAACTATCGCAATATGATAGATAAAGAGAATGAATAGGAACAACCTGATGACCAATTTTGACATAACTTAGGGTTCAGTCGTCAGTCAGGATGTCGATATAAGCACTGAGGCTAGAAAAAACCTGTCGATATAAGAGGCAATATTTATTTATAAAATGTAAGTTAAAAAATGGGACTTTAAAATTGTGTCCATGTATCAGAAATGTCAAGATACCCGATGTCGATAAATCCGGATTACACTGTAGTAAAAGTTACTCATAGAAGCAATTGCTAATACTAATAGTATCTTATTGTAGCAGTTCGTCAAAAAAGCACTCCCTTATAATAGCTTTTGCAAATAGTAATGGTAGCAGTTTCTCATAGTAGTAGTCACTCATGATAGCAGTTGCTTAGAGTAGCAGTAGGTAAGAGTAGGGGCCTCAGCTATGGGCCTCATAGGCCCTTAACCTTCACCGACACACGTTAATTAAAATTCATATCCGCCACTCATGGGTCAGAAAGACCCACTGACTCACATTTCTTCTCTGCGAGTCATTGGGTCTGTTTGACCCACTTGTGGCGAATCCAATAAATTCCTCTTTGGAAGTCATTGGGTCAAATCGGCCCCACGTGTGTCTGAGCAAATGAAGTGTGGTTGTTTGATAACGTTTGGGGGAAAAAGAATTTTTTTAAAAGTCACAAATGGGACTACAAGAAAATGAATTACAACACAATATGTACAAATGGATGATAGAAGAATACGAGGAGTCTCAAGGTTTAATTTTCTTTAAGTTGTCATTAATTTCTTCTTACACATACGTGTCAATTAGACCCACAAGTGGCAGAAAAGGTTAAAGAAGTTTACTACCATTGCATTTTTACTATTTTTTTTAATGTTCCGTCCTGTCATCATCTCCCCAGGTCCCTTCACTGTGTTTGGGCCCACCAATGAGGCTTTCATGAAGCTCCCTCCGTTTGCAAAGAAGCTGGTGGGCAACTTGACAGTTTTGGCGGAGGTTCTGAAGTATCACGTTCTCCCTGGCAAAGTTATGTCCTCTGACCTCAAGAATGACCTGGTCGTGAAAACTGTCCAGGGGCAGCCACTGAGGATTAATATCTTTAAGGATAACTCTGTGGTACGTTTTTTTTTTAGAGTTATGTTATACTTGGTGACCACATGATTCTATTCTACCGTTTCTCTTTTTTTCTTTGACCGCATTCCTTTGAAGCCAGGATGTGCGACACGTATTCTCAATCTATTTTAAATGCACTTTTGCCAGATTAGTTATACATACCACTAGTAAGGTCTAAATTTGCAGTTTTATGAGACGCCAAATTTAATTAGATAGGATTGAATGCATCATTATCAAGATATTGGGAGCTGAAGGGGATAAGACTAAGAGTCGAAACTTTGTTACCGTTTGACATAAAAGTATTGAGAATGGAATTACAAATTTGGTAATTTAAGAAATATTTATAATTATCACCGAAGCACCCTTTCATGTAAAAGATCAGACATTAGTTTTTGACAACAGGTGCCATTATCAAATTTCGAAAATCAACCAACTTCATATAGTTCATTTGCACCTTTAAAGAATTTGAGTAGGTAGGTTATTTAACATCGGTTTTCCAGTCCTGGATGCTAACAGGTCTGATAACGCGGATGGATTTTTTTAAAAGAATTTGATATTTGCATAATTATATATAGGCCTATAGTGTCGTTTCTTTTTTTCCGTTTACTTTTACCCTTGTTCTCTCCGTCTCTTGCTTCTGTATATTTTGTAGATCTAGATTAAATTTCTAGATCCCTTTTGACATAGTTTAAATTAATACTCTTTTCAGTCTCCAATCCAACACTCCCTTTCTATATCTCACGTACTCTTTTCTATTCCTCTTTTCTCATTATTTTGTATTATTTTAGTCTTCTTCATTTTATATTTTTCTGTTGTTTGTTCGCCCTCGAAGACGGAAATGTGGACTGTTGGTTCTGTTTAGCATTGTTACTTCAGGACAGCTGTTATTACTTGTGTAAGATTCTGTTCATTAACACTTACAGTGTCGCTTTGGCCAAATGGTTAGCGCATTGGACTCCTAATCCAAGGGTCCAGGGTTTGAATCTGGGAGGTGACCGTATTGTGTCCATGGGAAAGACACTTTACACCCTTTTTCCTCTCCCCACCCAGGTGCAAATTGGGTACTGGCATATTCTGTTGGGGAAGTAAGCCTACGACAGACTGGCATCCTGTCCAGGAGAGAAGTAAAAATCATCTGTACCGCTACACGCTACTGAATCCGGGATAAGCTCCGGCTCTATGGGCCTCATAGGCCTTAAACAACTTTACTTTTATACTGGTGATAATAGTCGCCGTGTGTAGGCTACTCAACAGCAACGGCGGGATCGGTGATAATTATCGACGATCGTACTGTAAGTGTTAAAGTAAAAGCTAGTAGATCAAAAATGCGTAAATAGGCTGATGTGACTTCAGTGGCAAATGAACTGGGTTGTATGTCATCTTGTCAGAACATCTTGCACACAGGATGACTTTGTCTTTCTATGACACTAATTTTTACGTGATCTCCATTTCTGCTCACCTTCATTCTGCATCCTCAGTTCACTGCGCAGTGTGCCCCCATTGACTTGAAGCTTGTGGACAAAGAAGCGTCCAACGGCATTGTCCATGGCCTCGACATGGTCATGCTCCCTCCTTACGGCAACATTGTAGCAAGTCTGGCATCATGCCCTGCATTTAAGACGCTGGTGACCGCAGTGAAGGCCGCTAAACTGGCAGACACTCTCAGCGGTTAGTTTGAACTTCCTTTTTTTTTTTTTTTTTTTTTTTTTTTTTAAACTTTTTTGCTCTGAACGTTTTTCAGAGGCCAACGCTTGACCCCTGAGGATTTTCGAGTTTTCAAACAAAATCGTCCTGACATTTCTAATTGACATATGGTATCTTACTTTAAATTTACTTTATCTTACTATAAATTTTCACGTTTCGGTATCGGGAGCAAGAAATTAGTCGCATCTCTGTTTGAAATAGTGGCAGTCTGCGGCAGTGATAGAAAGAAACAGCAACAATGACGACAAACAGCAGTCTACAGTTGCAATAATGACAGCAAACAGCAGCAACAGCAGCAGCAAACAGATTGACATACCACAAGACAGAGAGAAAAAAAAATAATGTCAGGAATGGGGCTAACATTGAAAAGTTTAAAAAAAATGTATATAAATTAATGTTTAGAGGATGAAGAAGAGCCAGCATCGTCATCATCAATTAAACACTGCTATTTTCGTTTCAAAATTTTATTACTTTTATCTCCTGCACCCTCAGGCGATGGCCCATTCACCGTCTTCGCTCCCACGGACAAGGCTTTCAGCAAACTGCCCCCTGGTGCCTTGGACAACCTGCTGAAAAATACAACGGCTCTTACAGGTGAGCTGTTTCTTTGTGAGTTGTGAACGTATGTAATTACAGTGAGAAACACTTCTAACAAGCACCTGGATACACAGTGATCCCTCGCTATATCACAGTTCACCTTTCGCGGCTTCAGTGTTTTCCACGGGGTTTGTTAATATGAATATGTATTTCTATATCATGGAATTTCAGCTACATCAGGGGATGCGCCGTTAATAAAATGAGATCGTACATGACATGCTATTGGCCAACAGACAAGAACCGACCAATTGGAGAACGAGTGTTTATTGTACTTATACAGGAGTGTACTTTACTGTAATATGTACGTGTAGCACACAAAAAATTTAATAAATACCAAAGTGTTCATAAGAGTGTGAAGGGTTGATAACAGTGTGCGGAGGTTTATAAAGGTTTAAAATGTATGCATGTAAATAACAAAATAAATATAGTAACGCTACTTCATGGATTTTCGCTTGTCCCAGGAAGTCCTAGACCCCAGCAACTGCACTAAGGTGCCCATATAAATTCTGCCTTTAACAAAAGATGACGAAACTTTAAAAAAAAGCCTGGCATTGAACTTCAGGGAGGGGGCGGGGAAGGAAGGGGATGCTGAAAGCAAACGACTGAATGCGATCGATGCTGTTCAGTGAAGACTTGAAAGATCAGATTGACCCGAGTTATTGGCAATGGTTACCGGTGGCGTGGTAGAGGAATGGTTAGAGTGTTGGACTCCTAATCCAAGGGTCCAGGGTTTGAATCCAGGAGGTGACCATGTTGTGTCCTTGGGAAAAACACTTAACACCGTTTTTCCTCTCCCCACCCAGGTGCGAATTGGCTACCGGCATATTCTGCTGGGGAAGTAAACTTGCAGGAGTCTAGCATCCTGTCCAGGAGATGAAGTAAAAATCATTTGTTCTGCTTCACACTACCAAAACCAGGATAAGCTCCTGCTCTATGGGCCTCATTGGCCTTGAAGGAACTTTACTTTTTACCAGTCTAAAGTTTGTTGAACCTTTGTCTTGTTTCTCCAGAGGTGCTCCTGTACCACGTAGTCTCCGGCACCGCCTGCAGCGCTGGACTGTCCAGTGGCAATGTGCCCACACTGGCCAAGAAGGATGTGGAAGTGAAGGTGTCAGGAGGTAAGGATGGTACCCACAACTGTCCCACTCCTGTCCCATTCCTATCCCGTTCCTGTCTTACTCCTGTCCGATATCCATTTCACTATCCGTCTCACTCCTGCCAAGTATTTTCTCATTCCTGTCATATACTTGTTTCATTCTTATTTCACTCCTGATCCTTTCCTGTCCCAGCTGTGACACTTCTCCTTTTCTTCATAAGATTAGCTATCTATAGCAATTCAATTCATTTCAGCCAGTAAGACAAACTGAATAAGTTAAATATGATGCATGGAGACATTTTACATAATTGACCACTGGTCAATTCAATACAAAACCTTTGTATTAAATTGCACAAAAGTTTGTCAAAATGAATTTTTGAGGCAGGCCTATATGTATAAACAAATCCAAAAAAATATTTCCATTGTAGCCTAAGCATTTTAATGGCCTTTAAAAAACCACCTCTGAGGTACATTTTTAACCTCATGTCTATGGTCAGGGTTAGATCTAATTCTGAGTTGACAATGCAATCAACAGTTTGGTCTAGAAATGTTAAAATAATTATTATGGCATTGTCCTTATGGTAGACCTATTTGTACCAACTTAATCAAACTTCTTATCTTCACACTTTTCTCCTTCTTTTCATCTCAGACTTTGTGACTGTCAATGGAGCCCGTGTGATTGCCGCTGATGCCAGTGTGACCAACGGCGTAGTGCATGCCATTGATGAGGTCCTTTTGCCAAAAGATCATTACCTGTGGAATGTTCCTGAACAGATGCTCTTCTCTTTGTGAAAGTGAAAGAAACCCTGCTACCTTTAGCTTTTGATACCATGTTATACAGGAGTTGATTAGAAGGTTAAATGTTTTTTGCTCGTTAATGTTTTGACGTTTCTGTTCCGCATTCGCCATTGCCCTCAAATTTATATTATTTGTTGGCACTGAAGTTTGCCAGTTTGCCAGTTTCTTAAGCTATGCTTATCTTGTCGAGCTCGAATAAATCAGGAATGAAGGATTTCTGTTGAAAGATGATATTGTGCGTTACTTTTTTGTATAACGACATCAGTGGCTGAATCATTACTACTTCAGGCAGCCTCTCCTTTCGGCCACAACACCACCTGAACAAGAGGATGAGGATCTTATAGCCTAGATTCTTGAACTTGATTACCATATCACAAATGGCCTAGAGTGTCAGTTTAGGACCTAGGACACTATGGGGCAATGCAAGGGAAAGATGGATGGAATTATTTTGTTTTGTAAGTTTCTTCATTCTTTCCAAGTTTGATCTCAGTGACAACAGTGTATTCTATAATCCTCCCACATTTTCCTGTAACGGTACTTCTCCATTTTGCTGCTTTTCATAGTGATTATCCCCCCGACATAGATCTATCTGTATTTCTCCTGGTCCATCTTCGTCAATTTAAACACTTTTTCTTCTTTTGTTTTCTGCAGGTATAAATGCCGTCCCGTAGGCTTCATCTAGCATTTTTTTTTTCATTTCAAGATGTTCTGTGTGACTGCTTTGACATGAATCAGTTTATTCTTAATCTATATCTGCCTTCCTTCCACTTCCAGAATATTTTTCTCCACATTTTAAAATCTTATGTTATGTTCTAGTCTATTTGACAATATCCCAAAGGGACTATACATAACGATACTTTCCTATTCAGATCACTCGTTCCCTAGTTCTGCCCTTCTATGGTAAATGGTGTTGGCGGCCTAGTGATAAGACTTACTTATATACCAGATGCCATGGATTTGAATCCTGGCACTGCCCTTCTGAAATCCCAAGGGATGACTACGATTTTTCGCGTTTCATTCCAATTATGAAATGATAGGCCTACCAGCATTTTCAGCTGAGAAAGTAACTTAGTAAGCTTTAGTCAGACAAGCATTCTGTGTGTAGGTTCTAGGTGGTCTTCACAGTATTGCAATGAATATATATACATGTATTGTCCAATTCTTTGCATCGTATATTTCTTCCTTGAAAGAATTTGACATCCCAAGAATAAGCGGCAGTTGTTTTCTTTATCGTTAGTGTGAAACACGACTGCTGTATGACATTCCTTATTTTATTTCATAACATTTCATATACTCCGGGATTGAATAAACAGTACAAGATTTTTGTATAAAGTGTGAAAGAGTTGGATTCTGTTTTGTTCTCTGAATGGTGAAAGCTGATGTTAAAGACCTCAAAATTCACAGAGCGCGAGATGATAGTTCTCGTCAATAGACAGGTCGTAGATGGAGAAAGAATTATAAGAATAGCCTACCATTCATGCACATGTAGGCGTACCATTTTATTGAGGAGGACGAGGGGGGAAGAGTTGGGACAACGAATAGGATTGGGCACTTATGAAAAAGCAAAAATGTAAGGACTTGGTGAAAGTGAGACAACTATGAATTTACGGTGGAGTCCGCCTAAAGTGAATACGCTTTATTTGAACAATCGGTTAAAGTGAACGATATTCTGTGGTCCCGATTGAAACACTATCTCTTTAACACTTACACTGCCACACATTTTTACAGTTTTTTCCCTCAGTGCCACACAATTTTTGATTCAGACCAAGAATC
>JBDFRD010345962.1:0-20692 GCA_039654405.1 Bullina lineata | reverse complement strand
GGTTGGCAGGCGAGAAAGGTCTTTGTTCAGGATTGTTGGTAGTGTTGTGATTAGTCTTCCTCTGAACTTATCACCTGAAGTTGTGTAGTACATGCTTCCATTGCTTTGTTGGCTGGTATTTTTTCATGCCTTCTAAGACTTTCAAGGATGTATTTTGTGGATAGTGGCTTTGCGTCAGTGTGTTTGTTCAGGAACGCATATTTGTGATCTTTACAGGGTAATGTATAACATCATTCTTTAGCTGTTTTCTATGAAAGGCTTTTAGGCTGTCTTCTTTGCTTTGGGTTGGCACCCATGTCCCACAGTTTTATGTTAGTACGGATTTTACAAGTGATCTGTACAGTTCTATTTCTGTCTTGTTTTTTATTTTGTATCCTTTTATCCATATATTTTTCAGCTTGAATAAAAAAGCGGCTGTGGCAACTTGTTTCCACATCTTTTCATATCTTCTTTGTCTCCTATCAGTGAGTCGACTTTTTGCATGCTTCTCCAGGTGGTCATGTCTTGCAATATTTGTATTATCAGTTTTATCTACGGCGAATTCAACAGAAAGTGACAGTGCACCATGAAAACCCAAATTTTCATGATAATTCAGATGACTTAAAGCATGTAACATTATACATAAATTCTGAAAGCTTCTCATCTAAGGAATTTTTTAAAACCTGTTTTGTAAGCAGGAGCAGCTTCCAGGGGAAGCAATAAGCCGTCAAACTTAATCCCCGTGATTGGAAAGAAATCTCATTTTGTTTTGTTTTTATCCCCAGAAAGGTTTACAAAATTAATTAAATATTCTGAAGGATGAATATAATACACATAAAACTTATAAAAGGGGTTTGAGAATACACTGTTACATAAAAGAGACATGGATTTCAAACGGGAGGTAATTTCTAATGAAGATAATTACATATATTTACAATGAGGCGATTTAATTTCATAATTTGTAAACAAATGTCAAAAAAAGCAAATACAATCGCACACTTATACTATATTTATACTATATACAACTAAACATGTAATGTAATGCAATTAAATAACAAAAAAGGTAAAAAAAAACATTTCACATTGTGAAGAACCAGGTCGTGTAATCAACTCTTGTGGCTGCACGCTGCGCCATTGGTAAAAGCAAGGCTCTCCAGGAGATCATTTCTGATATATATCAGCCACATCCTGGAAAACATATGTCCCTGCGGGAGTTCTTTTTAAGAATTCTACATAAAGTGCAAGCATTTCAGTTATTGTTATTTTACGAAAATGAAGGGGGTACCTTCGTTATCGGCATGTTTTCACCATAATGAGATGTCTGCTGCCTTTTAAAGTTTTATATTTTTAATCTATAAACTTCAAGCTTAATTAGGATACCAAATTTGATACCAGTCATTGAATGTGAAATTTGGCCAATATTGGCCCTGAAAAGGAAATGTTGACAGCCTCTGAGTTTCCGCCATATATGGCTGTAATTATTCCCCCAATGACTTTAATTTCTTCAACTCCTTTGAATAGTCCACTGTATGTTCATCATTGGTCTTGGTGACGCTTGGATTTTAAACATGTCTTTACTTTGGGGACAGCAAAGGCGTAACTGCTCACTACAATGACAAAACTCTAATGTAGCTGGAGGAACAGTATGTATTTCACTGAGAAAGTGTCCTTGGTAAGAGGGCAATAATGGAGAAGGGGGCTTGGTCTGTATGTGATGATGCATATAAGGAAAATTTCAGTGTTATCACTATTTCTAGATAGCAGTTGGATCGACTCTTCTACAGCCAGGAGAATACAGTCGTGTCACTGAGAGAGAGTCCTAAAAAATTTAAGGTCTTTATCAATTGCATTTTCAAAATACTCTGTCGATAAAAAAGTAAAGTAATTAACATTAAAAAACAATTTTATCCTATTTGGGATTTGCAAATTATTTTTATTTATTGATCTCATTTTTCAAGTGCCATAATTGTTCATTTTCCTTGATGGAAAGAATGTCCTATGTCGATATTTTATCTGTTTTTAGATGAAAACAGTGAGTGTTGCCCTGGTCCTTTGCTTGAACGTAGGCGTAGATCCTCCTGATGTTGTCAAAATCTCACCTTGCGCTCGGATGGAATGTTGGGTTGGTAAGTTGTTCACAACTCCTTCACTTCAAATTGGTCCTGCACCAAAAGCTGTGACAAAATGTTACAATAAGGTCAATTTTACCATTTGCCTTAAAAAAAATGCCCATATCCCTTAAGTTTCATTTTTTGTTAAAGTTAACCCTTGGGGGTCACTTGCTTTTAATACGAGTAATCAATCATGAGGTAACAAACATTACATGAACAATAGAACAGGTAGAATGAACATAAAAGTAAAATGAACTGAGGGTTCTGTTTGAACCAAGTTGGGTAACAATCAAGTTTTATGTAAATATCACAGACAACACAGCGGCTTCATCTCTCTCCCACTTTCTTTACATCCAGTCAAATGAAACCTTGCATAATTTGTGGACCCACTGTCATGCTATGCGTAAATGTATTGTTTTAATGGAACGACCAACACTCTTTCAGCATCAGGTAGAGTGATAATCGTGTTTTTGTGGCAGTGCTATCATCTTTAGGTTTTCCCACGGTACACGATGGCTGGAACTGCATGGCAAATATAGAAATGTTTGTTTTTTGTCAAAGACAAATGCAGCAGTAAGACAGTTTTCTATGCATTTTCAACAACAAGCGACCTCTTGTTAACAAATATGGACTTTAGGTGAATCGGACATTGCTTGAAACGTTTGTTACAGAAACGGAAGTTGCTGTCGCTCCATTGTCCTTCACATTTTATAGTTCGTGAACTCAGATTATCAACATGTAGCTTCCTTGATGCGAACGATAAAAATAGGATTGTTTTAAAATGACAATGAAAAAGTGTAACATTTTCATTACAATGCCACCTCATAATGTGAACTAGTCACCCTGCATCAGAAAACTGCAGGTAGTATGATATATAGGTTTCAAGCTTACTGAAGCTTGTCATGCAATTTTCTTGCTGATTCGTGAAAAATAACATGCTGCAATGATACTTAGAGATATTAATAGACATCTTAATTGATGACTTTTTTGTGAAAGTTTTCGGTGCAGTGACCCATATAAAAGTCATGAAGCCATCATAATAATAATGGGCATGGCTACCTCAAATAAAGTGGGTACAAGAAGAATTGATCTGTATCACATTGTTCATAGCTTTCAAAACCTTAAAAAAGCAATTTTCTTCTTGATTTTTTAATTTAAATTTATATCTTGACACTTGATTTTTTTTTTTTTTTTTGGTATGAAGGATAAGAAGGGGAATACAGACATGCCAACTTCCCGTGTGCCATAAGAAATTACGGGGAGCCGTCAGAAATTACGGTTTATGGGCAATTATGGCCAAATTATGGTGAGGACGCAATGAATATATTTAAATCTCATTGCCATTGCGTTCTTCATTCTCTGTACACGATAAAATAACTCTTTAGGGTCCTCATTTTACCCCAAGTTCAGCTTGTGATTACTCCAAGCCTCAAATGGGGTTGGCATGTCTGGTTCTATTGATTTCCTTTTGATTCTGACAAAGCATACAAAAGAGAAAAAAGGCAGTCATAAATAATGGTTGCATGTGAGTAGTTTAAATAATTTGTGAATAATATTTGTTACTTTTGGCGCAGATCCTCAGACCATGAGCCCTCAGAAAGCTTTAGAGTCTATTGGCTCCAATCTCCAAAAACAGTATGAAAGGTGGCAACCGAGGGCCAGGTATAAGCAGTCTCTGGATCCAACAGTGGAAGAAGTAAAGAAACTCTGCACTTCTTTGCGTAGAAATGCCAAGGTGAGTGAAATCATTATTTTATGCAGTGTTGAATATGGTCATCAATAAACGTATTATTTATTTGTATTGTTTGGTATACGGTTATAATATTTTAAATAATTTTCTTTTCTGTTTGCGTAATAGGAGGAGCGCGTGTTGTATCATTACATTGGACATGGAGTACCTAAGCCAACAACGAATGGTGAAATATGGGTGTTTAATAAAGTAAGTATTTATTTATGTTTGTATTGATATGTATTTTGTTTCAGTTTCATACAGACTAGTATTTTTATTTGGTTTTTGAAATATATTCTATTTAATGATCGAAGATTGTCCTAATTGGATATTTAAAAAATGAAAGAGTTTTAATCTCTTTCTAAGTATTTCTTTCTGCTGCAACTTTTGTACCAATATATTTACAATTGTTTTAATGTTAAAACATACTACTACTAGAACAAGCATGAAGTAAAAAAACAAAATAAAACAAAAATCAAATACCTGTTTTGAAAAGAAATGCACTATTGTTTTCAGAGCTATACCCAGTACATTCCTCTATCACTCTATGACCTGCAAATCTGGATGGGAAGTCCCTCGATCTATGTGTTTGACTGTTCTAATGCCGGCATCATTATTGACTTGTTCAGGACGTTCACCAATCAGAGAGAGCAAGAATCAGCAGTGAGCTTATAGTACTATCGTTGTGCCTGAAGAGATCTTTTAATTGATGTAATTTGTGATAATCTTAAATTTATATAAATGCGTTTCAATAATTCATTTAGTTTTCTGATAATTCGTCTGGTTAATATGCTCTGCTACCCACAATGTTAAAGAAGCACAGTTATTTCTGGCCTTAGATTTTGGATCTAAGTATATAATTTTGTCTAAATACTGTTTGTTATAATAGAAGACAGCAAGGACAGTACAGAGTCTTAAATTTTGCTTGTCTTTCCTTGTGGAAACTTGGAAACTTTCCATGTGCTTGATAGGATAAAAACATTAATGAGACAAAGTAAATTGCAGAGAAATAGCATGCGATTGCAGTGAGATTGCATGGCATTTAACTGTTGTATTAAGCTTCTGAGAATCGGATCATTAGAAGTTTTAGACTCATAATGTAATAAAGTAATACGCAGTTTTGAAGAAGTGATAGAATGTTTGAAACGAAGATTCTAATCACACAAAATTAAATCCTTTGCAGAGCACAGGCCAGTTGAACAATGATCACAGTGCCCCTTCCAGTATCAAAAACAGTATCCTCCTAGCTGCATGTGGTGCCACTGAACATCTCCCTATGAATCCAGATTTACCAGCAGATCTATTTACCTCATGTCTTACCACACCCATCAAAGTTGCTCTCAGATGGTAGGTTTGTACATGATGTCCTTCTGTCATACATGTTGGTTTATTTCATCTGGAGCCCTGATCATACTTACTTTACTGATTTTGTGTGTCCTTTAATCATTGGGTTTTGTTCATACTTGATCATACCATTTATATAATATATGTCTTTAACTATGCTGTAGTCCTTATCGTACTTTATTTTCTGCTTATTTACATATTTTTAAAGGTCCTGATATTCTTCGTCTTAGAATTATGCATTTCACTCTGGCATTCTGAACTCACTTGCTCACAGCTTGACTTGAATTTTCCTCCTCTGGTTCTGACTGCCATTTTTAAGCAGTTAGTGTCAGGCTTGTCTGACCAATGAACCCTTTCACTGCCAGCTTTCTGTTGCTGAATCCTGGCAACAAGTTGTTGTTTTTTTTTTTGGTATGAAATATTGAGAACAACTTGTTTTTAAAAAGTCTATTTCAAAATTTGTTTTATTCATTATAGTGTTGAAAAGAAGTGGGTATTGTTTTAATTAATATTAAAGATTGAAATTATGATCCAGCGAGGGAACACCATTAGTGTTGGCTATAGCAAACACTGGTTTTCGTCAATCGGTGAATTTGGCACTGAAGGGTTAATGTGTAGGGAGTGAAAAAAAATTTTTACGTACCTGTTACCACAGATCTGGCAGTAATTGTGACACTCTCAATAAGTGTTGAAGTGCATTTTGTTTTTTAATGGCTATAATTATGTAATAAAGTATGGCCATTGAAAAACAAACACCAAGTTGTGCTCAAATAGAGCATTTCATTAATGCATTGTTACAGATCCCTTGAATTAAGATTTCATCCCTCTCAAGTGGGACAGTCTGTAGTGAGATGTGCTCAACTATTGATGTTGTGCAATAATAGATGACTGATGCTGTTTTTCCTCAGGTACGTTTTGCAGAACAGCAGCTTGGTGCCAGGTTTGACTCTGGAAATGGTAGATAAGTAAGTATTGACATTGTGTGAGGTTTGCATATTTTGTAATTTCATTTGTGTAAATACTGTGGATGAATTCTGTTTAATTCTTCTGGTACAATCATGAGTATTAGTGGCAATGTAAATTTGACATATTAAATATTTTTAAAGTATATTACTTAATAAAACATCTTTAAGAGAGTCTATATTGTTGGTCATAATTTCATGAAATTATAAATTTTAATTTCATTCTTGTCCCACGTCCATTGTGCCTGTTGCTCCTGATGATGATGATAACCCTAGAATTCCCGGACAGTTGAGTGATAGACGCACAATGCTTGGAGAATTAAACTGGATTTTTACAGCCATCACAGATACGATTGCCTGGAATTCCTTACCAAGAGGTAAAATTTACAGATTTCATAAAAGAGTACTTAAATTTTGTCTTCATTCTCTAAGACTGACTGTTCTGTTTTTTCAATGTGTGACGTCATTGCCTGTAGAGCTTCCACATGGCCGTATAGCTTTATTGTAATTTATGATAATTTTTGCTTGTGAGCTCTTGGATCGCCTCATGCCTGTGGGCATAAGAAGGTGATGATATCGGCCTGAATTTTTGGTGCATGTGACGTGAGCCCCCAAAAGGGGTATTCCAGTAGAAAACACATGAGACATGACTACTTTTGAAAAACAATTTATTAAGTTTCCGTAAATTTAATTTTAGCATGTTGTATATAATATATGAAAGGGAATTGAACAATGAATTTATGTGATTATTTATTAATAATGACAGGGAGGTCAGTAAAGTGAGAAGGAAATATGGATACTTTCAAGGGGAGGAAATTTCAAATCAACACATTTTGTCCTCACCTACACATTCGAAGACATGAGGCTGCTATTATCGATTGAAACAAGTGAAATTACAATATCCATTTTCCTACAAAATGATAGCAAATACAAAGTTGAATCATGAAGGTAACTTGAAATATCCACTGTTAAAGGTGAACAATATTTTTGACAAATAAAAGATATTTATAACTTGATCAACAGAAGAACATGACACAAGATTGAAAGATGAGGCTATTTAATTTATTTTGGTGAAGGAATTTGTTCCTACTTTTTAGCCTACTTATAAAATTTTGGCTATTTTTAGAAGGAAATTTGAGGCCGAAAAATGCTGTGTATTTCAAGTGCCCATGTATCGGCACGTGTAACACTTTTAGAGAGTATGGAAGCCGATATATTAGCACACGGTATTAAAAAAATTTTAATGGTGTGTTTATGAAAGTCCCCCTTACAATATGTGTTCACAAAACCTTCTTTTGCTATGATGCAAAAATAGTTCAAGCAACAGCATAAGCAGTTTCATGAGATTTCAGTGACTCAGTTTGATGTACTTTCCACTTTGTTGGGAAAAAGGCCCCGACAATCAGTCCTGACTATTAGTGGTGCTGAAATTTTTCCTTTGTTTTCGTTTCTGTTGCTTTAATATTACCGAAGTAAGAGAATCAAGTCCCTGTAGCTTCGAATTTCCAATTGAATTTAATAAAGCCAAACCCTTATGTCTTGAAAACTTCGATTTATCTGAAATTCGGTTTATCCGAGTTTAGCTTTAGAGGTTTCCCCTGTACATCAGTTTCCTCTTTGCTCCAGATTTGTTTTTATTTAGTAAGAAAATAGAGGTTGAAATCACATCTTTAACATGTACTGTCATCCCCTGACCCAAAACAGATAAAGTATCTTTTGCTTGGTTCAAAGCAAGCGAAGCTTATGGCTCATCAAAAGCAACTTCATTCATTCATCACAGAATCTGATTTATTTACTGCTTTCATTTTCATTTCATTGCAAAAGATAAGCTTTTGGGTATTTCAAAAGACCACAGAGTAAAGCATAAAAAGCAAAAGCAATTATGTGTCATCATAACTTGACTGCGTTATGAATGTTACCTGAAAAAAGAAAGTCTGCAAGAAAGTCTCGCTTTGGTGTCAGAAAAAAAGGGGAAGAGGGAGAAGAATGTACGTGTGTCTCAGGGAGGATGTATGTGAGGGGTGGCAATTCCTCGCCTCTTTGTGGGGGTTGGGGCTGGGGGCAATCAAAACTTTCACCCTCTTCACAAAATGATGTTACGCTACAACCCCTTCACACCGACTCTGCCTCAACCTCCAACAAAATCCTGTTGCCATGTGAGCAATTACATCGTGTAGTTATTCCGGTGCACAGTATAATGGTGGCAGGCTACATTATTGAACTTTGAACTGTGTTTCCAAAAGTATCATCCAAGTCCTAAAGTCACAGCACATTTCAGATTCTACCAGCCAAATTTTGTTTCACCCTTTGAAGACAGTAATGTCGAACGTTGGTTTGTCTTCGTGTATTTTTACGGGATAGCATCATTTGGTTGTGTTTGCTACTTTGCATTTTTCAGCTTCCCTGCAGCTTTCGTTCCCTTTTTTTGTATTTATTGTACATTTATTGCTGCCACTGTCGTCATCGTCCCCTTGTTTTGTTACCTAGTATTGCTTGTTCGTCATGAATATTTATTTTTATTAATTGTTGTGAATGTGTCATCATCATTGCCCCTCACCCTTATCAGGGTATAGGCCACACACAAGGGATTTCCACTTCCTTCTGTCCCGGGATAGTTTTGCCAGTTCTGACCATGTTTGTCCTGTTCCTTCCTTGTGTCTCTCCACACATTGTCGCCATGTTTCCCTTGGCCTTCCCCATTTTCGGGTTCCTTGGGGGTTCCACTGCAGTGCTTGTCTGGTGATGCTGATGCTACCTGGTTGTGAACGTATACGAGACGTTTTTTTCTGCTGCTCTTTCCGCAGTCATTCCCTTGCCTGCCAGTCGACCAGATAAATTGTCTTTTTAGTAATCCCTGTGCTTTCCTACAGAACTTTTTCAGAAACTGTTTCGACAAGATTTGCTAGTCGCCAGTCTTTTCCGTAACTTCCTGTTGGCTGAAAGGATCATGAGATCGTACAACTGCATCCCCATCTCCAACCCCAAGCTACCTCCAACACACCAGCATCCAATGTGGTGAGTTTTAGTGGAGCTCGATCTACTTGGAAAATTAAGTTTTGTGTTGTTAATTTAAAATCTGCAGTGTGATACAGTGGTCTCCGCCTAAGAGCCCGATCCGTCTAAGAACCCGCCATTCTCGTTCAACAGAATTTTTCCTATATAATTCGTCTGCATAAGAGCTCGTTTTCAACTAAAAAATCCGCCTTAGAACACTGTTTTCTTTCCTGACTGATTTTGTTTTTTTTTAAGCAGCCGCCGCCTAAATTGCAAGAAACACTGTCAGCCACCCTGCCTTTGTTCTAGAGTTAGGCCCTAGCCGTGGTTGAAAGCAAAGCCGCGTTCTCTCTGCCCCATTCCCCACTCCACTCCTGTTCAGCAGGCCAAGCCTATCCGCTCTCATCGCCTGAAGCGTGTCCATTCAGCTTCATCGCTCCCCCCACCCCCCTTGCTTCTTAGACCAGTCATAATTGGCTAGATCTATGGTTTATTGTTGTGTCCCGCATTTTTTCTCCGACCAACATCTTCAACACCCCCTCCTCTCCATAGTCTCCATGTTGTGTGACCCCGCAACCCAGTGTCACCTCTACCCAGCCATGATGCAACCCCGCTCTTTGGTTTGACCTACGTGGCATCTCAGCGCGGGCTCAGAACAAATATGGGTTTTTAAGTCAGATTTTATGGAATGGAGCCACCAGCGTCTTGCATTGTTTTGCATAATGGAGACGGGGATAGTTTAGCAGGGAATAAGCATGATTTGGTCAGAGATGCTCCATTAATGTGTTCGTGTGGCGAGAAATGAGGGCTATTATGGTATACATGATGTATCCCCCTTTGAAATCCACCTAAGAGCCCGATCCGGCTAAGAACACGGTTATCGTGTCTCCCGAGGGGCGGGTTCTTAGGTGGAGACTACTCTACTGTCTAAGAAGTTTGAGGTTATCCATTCTTCTTTGAAAGTGAACACAGGCATCAAGTCTGTTCTTTAAGCGTAAGACTGGATTCCTGGAAAAAAATGGCACTTTCAAAAAAGAATATATTGTTAGTGTGGACTTTATTCATCAAAAGTGATGAAACTGTCTAAGATTTTGGATGTGGTTAAAGAAGAACAGTAACTAGATCTAGTATGAAGTGTTCACATGCGTTGTTAGTTCTTCATTTTATTATGTGAAGAGGTTCATATTTTAATAGGTTCGATTTGATTGAAGAACTATTTTCTGTAAAAAGCTACACGTGTTAAGCCCAGAAGTGTCGCTTTCATTCCTTCTCAATTGTATTTTCTTGACAGGCAAGCCTGGGATCTAGCACTGGACTTGTGCCTTCAACAACTGACGTGGAGAAGAGCCCAGGACAGCTCTGTTTTTGATCATAGTCCTTTCTTTGCTGAGCAACTCACAGCCTTCAAAGTGTGGCTGGACTATGGCTCTGAGAGCAGGAGGCCGCCGGAGCAGCTGCCCATTGTGTTGCAGGTGTGGGGTTTACTTTTTTTCGTTGTGTCTCAGCCCTTTTTGTCATTTATGGGAGTTTGTCCTATGACCTTTAACTCTTTCGTTACCAATGTGTCGATTCCATTGACGCCCCCTACAGTCCCGATGTATTGACATGCGTCAATAACATTTCCCCCCGCACAATCCCAATGCATCAAAATGCATCGCTGGGTTTCATCGCACACACCCCTTTACTTTAATTGTAATTATCGGGAATTATTTCCATCTAAATTTAGATCATGACCTTTAGCAATGTCCAGTCGGATGTCCTGACCTAGAAAACGGTTGTGTTAGTGGAAATTCCTACTTTCACTAGTCTTAGCCTGTGTTTGTAGTCATGAAGTACACTTCAACCACCTCTTTCAGTAGCGTGGGGTGCTGCTGGCTTACTGTTTGCGGTTGCGAGGGCAAAGTAGTCACGGCCTTAGCGGGGCTTATAAAACCCTTGTAAAACCCTTTTCCAGTGTATTCAGCCAGAAGCTATTGTTGAAACATTATGGGTTGTTTTTATTTGTCATACATTTCATGAGAAAGTAAGGCGATGGTGATGATTCAATTTGAATAGTAGTTTGAATTTTTTTACTTACAAAGTTATAAGAAAGCAGATATCAGAAATGAATGTGTGTTTTGATTCGTCTTTTAACCTGCACCTTTGTTTAAACTGAGTTAATTTTAAATGGACATTATTAAGATTAAATAACTTATTAGTTAAAAAATATGATTGAATAGTTAAAATTTTAAATGTAACTAATTGTAATGTTTTTGTTTCGGTTTTTTTTTTGTGTACAGGTGTTGTTGAGTCAAGTACACAGAGTCCGAGCCCTTGATTTGTTGGGCAAATTCCTGGACTTGGGGCCATGGGCAGTGAATCTGGTACGTAGTCACTGCAGGAAGGAAAGTTCAATGCCTCATGGGTGCCATTTGTGTAGTGGGAAAATGATGGTTTAAGGAATGGCTGCAATGAAATGATAAAGATGTGAGTGCAGCAACATGTAAAGTTTGCAACATAAAGACAATGAGAAAACAACTCTTTTATCCCACATGAAAAGCAAAACACATGCTGAGATGATGAAATTCTACAGCTCATCACAGAAAATAGATTTTAAGTCTAAGAGGAAAACTGAAGTTCCAGATCCAGCGCTGCCCCCTGGCTCTAGATCTGCTTCAGCTCCTACAATCAATTCATACCTCAAGAAATCTAACACTGAAGTCTGAAATATGATAGTGTGCTCGTTCTGCAATAAAAAAAAATCACCCCTTCAGTTATAATTGGGACATTTCATTCTACCTTAAAAAGATGTTTCCAGACATTGCATCTGTCAGCTCATTTTCATTAGGTGAAACAAAGCCAATGTATCTCAGTGTTTATGGCCTCAAAAAATTGTTGAGGAAATTTGTGAAGCCTGATGTCGTAAACCAGTTGACATGTTCAAAATTAATTTGAATGACTCTGACAACATTCTACTCAACAAAAAAATCTGCACAGGTGTTGAGGCAGAACAAGTCTGAATCATGAAAAGCCTTCACAAGATGTCATTCTGGAATTCAAAATGCGGCACAAGGACTTCTTGTCAACTGTCTTATCACGTTTGCTTAAGAAGTCTCCTCCAAAAAAAACTCATTCACAAAGTATGCTCAGAGTTGTCACCCAAGCTCATGCCTGATCCTGAAAATAATTTTGTAAGAGATCGATGCAGTCTGATCTGTTTATGAATATTGGCTACGTGAATTTCGAAAACAAAGATGAAATCTAAAAAGTATACACTGTGCTCAGAAGCACAAGCGTCTAGGAAATATAAAGGCTTTCAACATTGGACAATGAAAGTTGACAAATTGTTTCATGAAATTTGTGTAACAGTCCTAAAAACAAGAATTTATGGCTGGTTTTGAAAATGCTACTTGTTCTTTCTCATTGCCAAACCGGTGTCCAACAAGGATTTTATGCAAACGAGGAAGTTCTTGAAGTAAACTTGTAGGAAGAGTCTTTGTGGCAAACAGGCGAATCAAGGATTATGTGAATTCAATCAGAGGGATTGAAAATTTCAGCATTCCTCCAGCAATACTGAAGTCATGTACTTTGGCAGGAGGCAGATCTAGCAGTGCATTCCTGGAGAATAAAGAAGACAGTGAAACAAGGAGAGGAGAGAAAAGGAATCACATGAATGAAGAAATGGAAACATTGAAAAGAAGGAAAAACTCGATTGAGAAGATTCAAAGCATTGTCAAAGGAGAGGAAGCTGAGAAGGAAAAGAGCTTGAAGACACTAGAGGTCCTCCTCACTCAAGCCTTCAGGGGGGCAACCTGGGAAAAGGAATAGGAAATAATCTCCCTGAATGAGGAACTTCCGAAGAAGGAATCTCTTCTGAAATTCTTGTAAAGAGAAAGAGAATGTAATTGTTGTTAATACGGAAATACATGTAGCAGGATATGCATTTTTTTTTTCTATTCTATACAACTACACTGGAGCTGACTTGACACTGTGCTACAATAAAAATACCCATCTAAAATAGATGAAATATGAAATTGGTGAGAAATGTGGATTGCAGCAACATATGTAAAAAAAATATCCCAAGCACAGTCACTGAGTGCTTAATATAAGCATTTTTAAAGACATTTTTGATGTTGAGGCCAACCATGTAATACTAAGTTGTTTTTTTTTTATTGTGTAATATTTGATCGTATCGATGATTGATATTGGGTTTGAAAAAGGGTCTAGAAATGGTCTTATATTATTTTAAAATGTATCTGTGGGAACCCTGCCCCTGAGATTTATATGTTGCATGAGTGAAGGTGGCATGGTTCAAATCAATTTCTATGTACATTTGATAGTTTTCATATTGTCAAGTAATTAATATGATTTTCTGCCTTCAAACTAGTGAAAACTGACTTTTTAAAAATTTATGGATGGGCTCATGTTTGTCTGGGAAGTTATTGGTGGATAGCATTTTGTTTTGTGAAGTTTTTATTTAATCAACTTGTTTCCTTGCAGGCCCTGTCAGTCGGTATTTTCCCATATGTACTGAAACTGCTGCAGAGTTCAGCCAGAGAACTGTGGCCACTTCTTGTCTTCATATGGGCCAAAATCTTGGCTGTTGATCCTGTAAGTTTTTGCTGGGGTTTAAGATGGTTTTTATTTCATAGTACTGTTGACATGCGTTGCAAATAGTGATATGCGTAAAAGACACATTGACGTAATATACAGATGTATAATCATTATATTGTTAAAAGTAAATTTGTTTTGTATTTAAAGTTACTATTTGAATTTAGTACGTTCAATATGTTATTTAATTGAATTCTTTCTTTTAAATATTTCAGTCTTGCCAAACAGATCTAGTAAAGGACAATGGGCATAAGTACTTCCTCAATGTGTTGTCAGAGACTTCAATGGCCGTAAGTTTTATAAATACATAAAACATCATCTCTATCTTCAAATGTTTCCAAATAGAGATATCAGTACAGTCATGTAATGAAAGAGCTTTTAGCTCAGAAATATTCTCATGAACATTGTATAAGTCACATTTCATATATACTATAGGTGAATGTGACAGAATTAAATGGTTCTGTGAAAACTATTTTGTGTTGATTTTGGTTATTTGTTGCTTTTTTGAGAAGGCAACAGATAACATTTAATTAGGTTTTTGTCTCAAAATATGAGGGCTATTCAAGAAGTAGTGTGAAATGTCTTTGACTACTTTTTAGTCTCTGAAGAAATTTGTGTCAATTGATTAGAACCAGTCTCACCTCTTCAAACACTTCTTCAATGAGGTGGTCATCATAGTCAAACGTCGTTCCTCCCTGAATATTTGATGGGGTCAGGTGGGGATTATTGGGTGGGTTTGGTAAAATCTTCCAACTGTAACAGTGGAGTCAATTTAGCCCTGTGGGGTGTTGCATTGGGATTCTGAAGAATGACATCCTTGCTCAGAAGTCCTGGTGTCATGCGGCACACAGCTTCTCTCATTCAAGTTTACTCAATAACGGGCAGTATTAATGCATTGTCAATAAGACAGAAAGTCTAACAGTCTCGTGCATCCCAGAACACGGTAAGCTGTCAGTTTATTTGCAGCTTGAATATTTTTGGAGGAGATAATGGATGCTTACTGTTTTGTTTATAGCATCGTGTAATGCACCCACATCTAGTCACAAGTTATCAAATGTTCAAGAAAGTTTTCATGAATTCCTTGGATGTCACCATCACCTCCCACATCGGCTTATGGAGCCTCCCCATCACCACCTCGTCTCTACCGATTCCGAATATTCTGTGAAATATTGGCTCACTGCAGCTTATGATTCTCTGTCAGCTGCTTTGGAACCCACCTAGCCTAAACCTTTCAATACTTTGAGTCCATATTTCAAGAAACGAAGCAATGTCTCGAACTTTCAGTCACCTGTCTGTGCTTTGAATTTCCCATTGCTCATCATTTAAAGATTGAAAAAAAAAGAAATTAGTTAGACAGTGATGGCTATTTTCAAATTACTTTCTGGACAGCCCTCATACATGTTGGACATTATAGAATTATTACAAAATGAAAATAAAGCTTTCTATTCCCGTCTCCAATTTTAGCCTGAGCATCGTACGATGGCCGCCTTTGTGACAGCAATCATTATGAATGGATATGCACAGGGACGGGTGAGTTGACAATCCTTCAACAGTGGATTAATTGTTATTGTAAATTATGGTTCTAACAGGGATCCAAGAGTAGGGGCATTAGATCAAAACAAACTTGTGGAATGAAGAAAGTCATTTTAACATTCATCTGGCAGATTCCAACAGCCCTCAAGACAAAGATGAACTGACCACTAATGTTCTTGCATTGACTGGGGCTAACTGTATGAGTACAAGTTTGCAGTGTATTATTTAAGCTTATTTCCTATAATCTTCAAAGAACATTGACACTGTTATTTCTATTTATACCTTATACATTATTATCAGTTTATAAAATTTAAAATTAAAAAAAAAATTAATAAGCAGCAGCCTTTAGCTTTTCCTCTATCATGACAGTGTTGCCAATAATTCTATTTCCTCGTGTATGTTGTTTTCTTTAGGAGGCAGCATTGAAGGACAATGCCATATCAACATGTTTGGAGCAACTGGGAGATCCTGATCCACACTTGAGGCAGTGGCTTGCTCTTTGTCTCGCTAAGGTAAGGTTTTTATTCTAAATTTTTTTCATGGTGAGTAATGGATAACATTGCTCTATTTCAACATGAAAAGCAATGAAACACTTTTGATGGGTGTGTTGCAGTAATATGGAGAGTAGTTACTTCTAAGCATTTACTTGTCAACAGATTCATTTGTTGTTGAACTTGATGAACATTCTGTGTTGTTTTCCATTCAGGTGTGGACCAACTTTGACAATGCACGCTGGTGTGGTGTGCGGGATCGTGCACATGAAAAGCTCTCCAAGCTTTTGTCTGACCCTGAACCTGAGGTACTCTGCTTGTACAAACATAGTAGTGAGATTGTGTTGTATGTGAACAGATGCAATAAGTGGTCAGCAACTTTTTTACTTGTAGAAGCCAGAATAAAATTATTGTGTACGTATAAATCATTGTATTTTTTATTTAATGTTTTGGGTTTTTTTAGGTGTTGTAAAATTCTAAATATTTTGAAGGTATTTTCTTATAATTTATTGAAAATGAAATGCCATTTTTTTTATAAAACTATGGCTAAAGATAAACGTACTAATGGTAAATTGATTAGGATTACAGGTGTGCATATTTGTTCTGGATTTAATTACAAATATTATACTAATAAAACGTATTGAGCATATACATATATATATATATATCATGGATAAAAATTAGGAAAACAAAGTATTTTCTAAGGTCCACATTTACTCTCCAGGTGCGAGCGGCTACTGTGTATGCACTGGGAACATTTGTGTCCAGGTCGTCTGACCGCACTGACCACTCTGTGGCTGTGGATGTCAACGTAGGAAATCTTCTAGTGACCTGCATTACAGATGGGAGTCCCTTGGTCAGGAAGGTGCGTCTTTTATCTGCCATGGGAAAAGAGGTCCGAAAATTGACACCAGTTGAAATAGTTCAAAGCAAGTCATTGCAGTATACAAATGGAATGAAATGAAACCCGTTTCAAACCATTTTAAACGCCCCGACCATGATGGTGTAAATAACATGCTTCTGTGTGGCTTGAAAATATGGTCGGGGTGGTCACGATCATGATACCAACATGAACAAAGATGCATCCACTCATTTGGCACCATTCACCTTCGCAGCATTAACAGCATACATTCATTCAGTTAACACTATCTGGGCATTCTGTGATGCTGGTCATTCTTAGCCTCTTTCTCTCGGCTTGGTCATTTCCTTCTCCACCTCATGTACTATCTCTCCCCTTGGTCGCAGTTAAACCTTTCCATTTTTTTTACTTAATGAATCCAATTGGTAATATCACTGTGGAACATCATGATCCCAAAAGTTTTAGTACAAAATTTTGCATCAATAATAATTAACATGAAGATCTCAATAAATATAGTTGGTATGTAAGTCAAGAAAAGCCACAATTCATCGATGAGTGTCATTATATCTATAGTTATATTGAAAGACATATTGATAAGAGTGGTTGAAGATGTAATGATCTTGTGAAGGTAGAAAACAATGCATTTCAACTTACTGGGTATTTGTGCCTAACAATGTATTTCAACGCATCGGTTGTTAGCAGTAGTAGCTGAATATTACTCGTTTTGATGCATCGTTTTACATGAGTCAAGTCAATGCCACACCGTTAACATTGCGGATTTATGGATCTTTGCCCTTTTTCTCTTGCATTTACTCCCAATAACAAAGTTCCTGTTCAGTCCTTTGATGGTATGGAAGTTCAGGATTGAATATTGGTCCAAATTGCAATTTTTAAACATTTTATTATCAATGTGCATTCTCAAAATTCTATTAACCCCGTTTATTTAGGAACACACTTTTTTTTCTACAAAGTCATCTTCATCAGTTTGTACAAATGCTGCCATTTGGTGTAGCAATCAGTAAAAGTATGTGCAGGTGCTTGTCATTGGTTTGGTATTTTATCACAAGTATCACATGTTTGCTACTGCTTTTACCATTGTTATCAGGTCTCTGGTTCTTTTCTTTCTTTCCAGGAGCTTGTTGTGGCCTTTGGTGGATATGTATCCATGTACATCACTCAGTTTGTGGGCATAGCTAAACGCATCCTCGAAGAGGAACGGGACAGAATGTCCATCTCAGTGGACGCTGCGGCCATGATGAGCAACCGTGATGGTGTACGACCATTAGGTATACTTTTGTTTTTTCACGTTTGTTGTACACACTGGTTTAATATGGTATTGATATTTTACTGTTTCTTGTTGGCACTTGTCATTTTCAAATCCACTCCTATCACTCCTCCCATCCCTTCCTTTTTTTTTTTGTCTTTTCTTCCTCACCCTTTCTCTTTTCTTTTCTTTTGTCCTGATTACACCTTTAACCACTCTGAGAGCAGCAAAGAAAGATAGGGATTTTGATATTTCTTTCAGGCTTTTTTTTTTTTTGCTATCCCTGAGAAGGAATGGGATTTACGTGAATGAGTAAATAATGGTGAAAAAATAATGACCTGATCAGTAGAAATGAATTGTATGCAAGCTGAGCTTTCCTAATGCCTTTTTTTTTTCTGTTGCCTTATGATTTGCTGCTTGCTGTCTCGGTTTTATTTTTTTCCCCCATCAGAATTCCAGAAGTTGCCATAGGAGAGAAGCAAAGGAGGCTAGTTAGGTGACCTTGAAATTCCAAAATGCCATATACCCAAGTCTTAATTCTTCAGTTTCAAATTCCATTTTCTTTTTGTTTTTTGTTTTTTTGTTTTTGTTTTACTCACTGACTTTAGCATTGACCCATTTGGAAAGAAGGATACTGGCTCTTTTTGTTTTGAGGTGTTTATTTGAGAGTGCTCAGTTGTTTTTGTAAATAAGTAAATATCATTTAAGGCTCCAAGAGCTGAAGTGTGAAGCAAAACAGATGATGCAACTCTCCTCAGAAGGAAGCTGGCATATTGTAGGTTTACTTCCGGTGAGAAAAGGCTGGGATTAATGGTACCTGAGTGAGAATACAAACAATGTAAACTGACAGTCTTCTTTCTTAAGTGTATAGTGTAGGCTTGGCCAATGTTTGTGTGGATCACATAAACATTGAAGTTTCTTTTCCCGCCTTTTTGTAGAAATTATGTTGTGTACATATTTCTACTTTTTTGTTTATAAATAATTTTATGCATTTTAAAGTATGATACAATGAATGAAGTTTATATAAGCAAAAATTTATATGGCAAAGGAGAAGAGTGTGTGAGAAAGATAAATCGTGGTTCGAGTGTAGAGCTTTTTACATCCCCAAGCATGTGATGCCTTCTGTCAGGGTATTAAGTAGTAAAGAACTTTTATTCTACTTGTTAAAAAAGTCACTTCTACTGGAATATGAAATCAAGTTTTCTTGGCTAAGTACAGTGGTCTCCGCCTAAGAGCCTGCCATTCTCGTGAAATGGAATTTTTTCTATATAATTCATCCACGTAAGAGCCCGTTTTCAACTACAAAATCCGTCTAAGAACACGGTCTTCTTTACGCTTTTTTGAGTAGCCACTGCCTAAACCGCTAGAAACACTGTCAGACGCCCTGCTTTTGTTCTAGGGCTAGACCGTAACCGTGGTTGAAAGAAAGCCCCGTTCTCTCGGACCCTCCCCTCCCCCACCCCTGCTTTGTTTCCCTTGGCCTATTTGTGTTGACGCATTCGGCCTGTCTGCTCTCATCGCTCGAAGCATGCCCATCCAGCTCCATCCCCTAACTGCTTCTTAAACCAGTCATAACTGGCTAGATCTACGCTTTGTTGTTGTGTCCCGCCCCTATTCTGCAACCGACACCTTCAGCATCCCCCCTCCCCGTAGAGTTGACGTCGTGTAACCCAGCAACCCAGTCTCACTCCCACCCAGCCGCCCGTATTTCACATAATATGATGAAACACCGCTCGTGGAAGCGGGGTCTCAGGGAGGGATCAGAACCAAGATAGATATTAGAGTTAGATTTTAAGGAGCCACCAGCGTCTTGCATTGTTTTGTGTAATAGCCTACAGACAGGGATAGTCTGGCAGGGAATAAATATGATTTTGATTGGTGTTTAAAATTTAAGTAACCCAATCACAGATTGATTTGGTCAGTCATGACGCTCCGTTACTGTCTTAGAGCCACCCCCTACCCCCAGTCTGAGTTGGGTTGTTCAATTGCAAACATCACTTTTCTTTGAAATCCGTCTAAAAGCCCACTCTGGCTAAGAACACGGTCGTCGCGTCTCCAGAGGGGGGATTCTTAGGCGGAGACCACTGTACCAAGATTACTGTACCATGGAACTATCTGAGATCTAGTGCGAGGTTCAGGAAAAGGATGTTTGTTACTGAGAAGAGAAAATTGTACCGTGTCTAATCCAGTAATGCTCATGCTTTTCATGCACAAATCCGTTCATCATATAATAATTAGAAAATTTATCTCTGACTGTCAACTCTTTTTCACAGGCTGTGGAATGCATTTAAATGTAGAAACACGCTGTCTTAAGCATTTTACACTGCATATAACATTCATTTTGTTCCCTGGGTGTGCTGTCAGTCTTTTCACAATCCCAAATCCTTTTCTCTGAGGAAATGTTGGCCTGCGTAGTAGCAGTCCACCTTTATGGTGTATGAACAGTTAACATATCTGCATGACTTACAGCTCGGTGTCAGTGCTGCCTCTGAGACTAACTGGCATTATTGTTCTGCTCCTTGCCCTTTCAGACGGGTATACAGGTGGTGGAATGAGGAGGAGTCATTCTCGAGGAAGCTTTAAGAGTTTGACATCTTGTAAGCGTCTTGTGCTTTCTCTTTGCAAAAAATCTAACCATTTTGTATCTTCCGTCTTGCCCTGTATAAATCTGTACGCTTACTGTTGGAAGGTGTGTAGCATATATGCTTTTAATTTTAAAAAAAATCACTCTCTTTATTTTTTCTCTCTTCTCTCTTTCTTCCTTCATTTCTCTCTCTCTCTATCTCTCTCTCTCTCTCTCTCTCTCTTTCTTTCTCTCTCTCTCTCTCTCTCTCTC
>JBDFRD010345851.1:0-10139 GCA_039654405.1 Bullina lineata | reverse complement strand
AGAGAGAGAGAGAGAGGGAGAGAGAGAGAGAGAGAGAGAGAGAGAGAGAGAGAGAGAGAGAGAGAGAGAGAGAGAGGTGAGTCTGGGATACACCTCTGATTGAAGTGTATAGAAAATGCAAATTAACGTAATCCTCAGGTTATAACGGGCGGACTTGATAATTTTTTCTTCTGTGATGTATAATACATTCGTTATAATCAAAGCAAAACGTGTTTCTGTGACGCTAATGTTATGAACAGAAAATGAAGATAACGATGGATAACAAAACAAAATAAAACAAATATTATGCTACATCTTAACCACGTGGTAGGGGACTAGTGGAGAGCTCAGTGGCCTATTGATGGATTCAGCATTCTAATTTCATTCTATTTCTGTCGCCTTTATCCGCAGCTTTTGACAGCTACTGGTGGCGTGCTAGGGGCAATCACGGCCCTTACAGCAGACTCGGCAGAAATTGCAGGTAAGCAATATTGCAGCCATAATGGCCTGGTTTGCCAAAGTTACCGTCGGGCACCCTGAGGCTGAGCTTAATGATGGGGGCGGGGAATATATAGTTTTGAAGTGTTCTCATCGCTTGGCTTATCAAATGAATTGGGTTTATGGCTATTCTTGGAAAACTAAGTCGCTGGACATTTTGGCTGCATACACTTTTCAAATACTGCAGGGATGATGAAAAAAGACCAGTTTAGAATCAGAGCATACAAATACTTCTGTTATTACTGTCACGTGTATTATTATTATTATTATTATTATTATTATTATTATTATTATTATTATTATTACTATTATTGTTATTAGTATTATTATTACGCTTGTGGTTATACATTGTTTTTAAAGACTATAAATGTATGAATTAAAGTTGCAAAGTCCGATATCTGTAAGAGTGGACAAATCGATTTCTATCGTGGGGGAAACATTTTTGGAAGGATTCAAATATGACATTTAGTACAGTTAAGATGATCCTTTTCACTGTTGGTAGCAAGGAAGGAAGGGCTGCTGTGAAGATTTAAAAAAACTCAACAATGAATAAGAGACGACATACAGTATAAGAGGGCTTCCCACAGAATGGATGTTACAATCCGCAGCTGTCTGTGTTTTATGGGAAAGCCTGTAACACTGTATGGCCCTGTCTGTCGTTCTTTATCTAAATTAGTAACGCCTGCTATAAATTGTCCATAAAAACTGTCTGTATAATATTTAGCTCTGTACAGTCGAGGAGTCATTTTTGCAATTTGTCACGGACTTTAGGTTTTATTTTATTTCTATCTATTTTCCTCACTGGTTTCGCTGTTACAAGGCCAGATTTACCTTGATTGTGCTTTCCTCCTCCACCTGCTAGGTGAGCGAACAGCATGGGTTTTACCCTTCACATCTGGTGGCTTCATGTACATTGCACTAGTGACGGTGGTGCCTGATTTATTACAGGAGAAGCACGGCTGGTGAGTTCATGCTTGCCTTTAAGTGTTCCAATTTTTCATTTATGAGAACCATGAGACAAGTATGAGTTTTTGTGTGAGTGTGTGTGTGTGTGTGTGTGATTTTTTTTTTACTGATTTCGTTATTGTTTGAAGTTATGGTTATATCCATGTACATGAATTGATTCCTCAGTTTTGAAGTTTTGATTAATAAAAAGTTGATGCTTGTTTTTTTTTTTGTTTTTTTTAGTAAAAGGAGTAATTGTCTAATTTGTATGAATTGATTTTGGTGATGGAGGATCCCATTGATCCTAAGTGGTAATAAAATATATTTGTCTCCAAACCATTTTAAAACGATTCTTCAACTCTATTTAGAATATAGTGAATTGATAACGCATTAAAAAGTGAAAATTTCATCCCTACAAAATCTGCTTTTCCCTGAACATGGTTTTGAGCAACACTAAGTGAATTAACGCACGGTTTTCTTCTCTTGTTCCACAGGGAGTCCGTGAAGCAAGTCTTGTGTATACTTTTAGGCATAGCTTCCATGATCTGTGTTACTGTCCTGTTTGACTAAGTTGTTTCACTTCAAGCTCACCATCTAGCATGTTTGTGCAATGTGGAGCCAGGTCTCATTTGTGCCAAGACTGTGATGACCAGAGGAGCTTCCTGTGTCCGAAATACTATCTCCTGCAACATAAACCAGGAGTTGAAGAAAGTGCGTGCTGAAGCGTGTAGAGTACAAGTTTTTCACAGAAGGAAGATAGCATAACTGCATTTGTTAACTGTCAGTTGTACTGTGTTAATTGTTATTCTAACACAAAGAAAGTGATTCACTACGATGCTGCTATAATCTTCAAAACAAAGCCTTTATGTTCGAATACAAAAGTAATATATTGTATGTTAGATATAGATGGGGTATTTTCAGCATTTTCAAAGAGTAATGAGCTTATACATGTTTTTTTGTGATTTTACAATCTTTATTGAGATTTATTATTGAGATTTTTGTGTATTGTTTGAACCATTTATGAAAACTCAGAGTTTAAAAAAGAACATGGGTAAAATCTCACTGTATAGGTACATGAACATCTAATTTTTAGGCTGGTGAGATGAATATATTATATAAAAAAAGTTTCTCGCTCATTTGAAAACAATAATAAAATAATCAAAAGCATGCTCAGTATCTGATAAAGAAAATGCTCACATTATTAATATTCTTAGAACAAATCTGTATTCATAAATCTCAAGTATGTATTTTTCAAATACATGTAATAGCAAAAGATTAGGAAAGTGAATTTACAATTGTGTTTTTAAATGCATTGTATTGTACTGGTAAAAGATAAAAGGAATCAATAAGTTAAATTTGTGTTTAAAAAAATAGAAAAGAAAAGAACAGTGTATGATCTTACAACAGGTGACATTTTTCCGACCATTGCTCATAAATGAGCAAAATATTTTGTGCCTACTTTCAATTCTTTTATCTATCAGTGTCTGATGATTTTTGTTCATGTGGAAACTGTTGCCTCACGGCATTTTTGAGTTACATTTGCGATGAGAAATTGTTATTTACTTTAGTGGATCACATGCAGTTTTTTTGTTTGTTTGTTTTTTTTCAGAAAAGACGCATTGATAGGCTCTGAAAAAAAAAAGCAATCTTAACAAGTTTGATGCATCTTTCTTGCTTACTTTTTCCATGGCAGAAAAATGTATCTCGTACTTTTTATAATATCATGTTTAATACAAGTGAACTCATACAGTGTTTACCCTTTGAGTTCAATATTGAGGAGAAAATGGGGGAACAAGAAATTACGTCAACATCTTTGGGGTTCTTTTTTTTTTATTTCTGAACAATTATGAAAAAGATCCATTTGCTATCCAATTTGCATTATTACCTTCTCCTTAAAAGGAGGGAAAAAATAAATTAAAAACTCCTGGGCATATTGTAACTTTCTCTACATCATATGCAGTAATACATGCACAATGTCATTTTGATGCAGTGTTCATGATCTGTGCGCATTAGTCTTTGATTCAGCTTGTGACCTCATCCTTCTAATTGGCACAAAAGATTCATTGGTATTTGAAAGTGGGAAAGAGCCAGTCTGTCAATTTTTGGCTTTTTTATTGCTCACATAAAAGTGTAACATCTCATCATTCACATTACGGCTTGCTTTCTCGTCAGTTCTTATGAGTAATTATGAAATTAAAAATTGTTATATTATGCATTCTCATTAGTTGATTGGTAATTTGAAGGTTTTAATCACCATGTCTTAAAACTAAAATTTGAGAGTTCCCCTAATTAATTTGCAATGCCTTGATCAGGGGTAATCTAGCTCTTTTACATTTTGTATCACATTAAAGTGCAAAATCTAACTCAAAAAAAAAAAAACAAAGCAAAAATACAGGCCTACTTGAGTGTCAATTGGATAAAATGTGCCACAGTTTGTATCGTTTTGTTGAAGGAGGGTGAGTCAGCTTTTGTCTTTCACTGAGTTAAGTTTGACTATGTCTCGACATAAAAATGTCAACAAATATATTTTTGTACGTACTTACATTCTTCTTGTAAGTAATTCTGGCAATGACATAATTCCCTCTTACCATGAAGGTAAGAAATACAATCTTTTGAATGTTGATTGTTGAAACAAAATGCATCTGCTTCTGTCAATGCTGGATTTCCACAATATCTTTCACAAACTGCATCTACTTTAGCGCGTCTACTTCTGTCAGTGTTGGATTTCCATGATATTTTTCACAAACTGCATCTACTTTAGCGCGTCTACTTCTGTCAGTGTTGGATTTCCGTGATATTTTTCACAAACTGCATCTACTTTAGTGCGTCTACTTCTGTCAGTGTTGGATTTCCGTGATATTTTTCACAAACTGCATCTACTTTAGCGCGTCTACTTCCTCAGTGTTGGATTTCCGTGATATTTTTCACAAACTGCATCTACCTTTGTTGATTCAAGATGTCTGTTCCTTTTATGAACTTGGTCATGACTGCTACTTGTTCTCATTTTGTTTTGATTCATAAAACCTGATATAACTGCTGAATGTTCAGATACAATGTATTTTTGTAAAAGGACATATTACGTCTCTGTTACTTCTTGTACATAAAAACTACATTGATAGTTTTTAGTTGATTAAATAAATATTGTAATGGAAGTGATCCACGTTCCTCCTTCTGTTGAGGAATTGAGCAAGGCAGTCAATTCCCTAGCCACCGGCAAAGCTCCAGGAAAAGAGGGCATCCCACTTGAAGTTATCAAGGCTGGCAAAAACACCTCTCTACTTCACCACCTTCACCAGCTTCTACTTACTTGATAGTGCTGGGAATAGGGCAGTGTACCTTAAGAGATGCACAACGCCAACATCATCACCTTGTATAAGAACAAGAGTGATCGCCATGACTGCAACAACTACAGCAAAATTTCCCTTTCAGCATCGTTGGAAAAGCCTTCGCTCCTCCAGGATAGGACTGTATAGCCACAGCAGGCGCTGCAACTCCATGACAGACTGACCAGGGCGCATACTCCATTGTTCCCTGAGACAGACGGATGCCAATCAACCAACCAACCAAATAAACATTAACTTACCCAAATGCAACTTAATAATTGTAATACTTATACTTAATTACCACATATTCTAGTCTTCAAACATTGATGCCATGCCTTTTTCTATTTTCTTTCATGTTTTGTATTGATATTTAGGACTGATTCAGATGAATCATGTCAATTAATATGAAGGTACGTTGGCTCATTGATATCTTTTATTACAAAGCCTTGGAGCATTATATGTGTTAACCTCAGATCAAAACCACAGGGTTAATCAAACCCATATGTAGAATATTTGTGATTTGCTATTAAATCAACTAAATGCTCGACGACTGATCACATACTCCAGTGGAAAAGAAATTTCTGCTGTTTGTATTTCATGACAAAAGCCTCATGTTTCATGATATGGACTGAGAAATGTTGGCTGTAGGTAGATTGAAATAAAAGAACAAAGAAATCCTACACAAACCCAGCACAGCCTTTACTACAGTGTATCAAAAACATGAAATGGAATTGTAAATCACACATCAGTAAACATTACTCCTTCCAACCTTCTGGATTCCTAGTAATCACCACAATGTTCTTTGGTACCTTAATTTGCACTTGGGTCTAATTTTGGTCGAGAAAATTGTCTTACATATAGATCTATATGTGATGCCCTAAGTACTTCTTATCTTAATCTAAATTTCAGCCTTAAAATGTATTAGTTCCACATACATGTATTTTAAAAACTTCTTTCTTTAATCATGCCTCATACGTGTAGTTAGGATGACTGAAAAAGTAGTAATGTCATTTGATGTGACATGAGAGACAAATCAATTAATGCTTGAATACTTATCATGTGATATTTAAAAAAAAATATTTGTATAATTCAAAACTGTATAGGATATTGAAAGGGATAGCAAGACAAGTGATCAGTCAATCAAAATCTCAGAATGATTGATGTAGTCTTCTGAGCTGCTTAAAGTTTGATCCAATTAATTTACATATACATGTATATATTATTATGCAAATTGAGTACATGTAATGTGAACCATGTGTACATTCTACTGCATAGAGTTTAGCCATGGTGCTTTGATCAGAGGAGTGAAAAGTATGACTTATATTACTTACAAAGATACAACATAAAAACGCTATTCATTTACAAAATGAAGTTTGGAAATCTCCGTCTATTGCTGTTTCACATCACTTGTTAATGTTCATTCCTGTCATCTCTACAATGTTCCCAGTCTGGGAAATTAGAAATGAAAACAATTCTTTCCCAGCATTCTTTCATGAATAACTTGGAGAGAATCTCAATTTTTGTTTTCAAGTTTTACAATTTGTCTCATCAAACACACTTTTTAATGAGCCATTTGTATTATCTTTGATTTCATTTAAACAGTCACATTCCAGTTTTTCTTATTACAAGATACTGTAGTAATACATGTATGTGTATTCTCTTTAAGCAAAGTGAAATGGTGTTGACGTCTACATAGGCAAGTACTTTTCTGTTTTCAACTCTGAAGAATTCATCTCATGTATTAGTAGCATTCTCAATTCTCAAGGAGCGTACAAGCTTCAAGGTTCAAATGTATAATTATCTACTTGGACAATCCACACTATCTGAATGGAGCCATGTTCAGTGTGAACATCCTATTACAGGCCTCCTCCACTTGTGATCAACATGTTCACATGAGCATACTTATCTGTTAACAAAATCCTATTAAAGTTATGTTTGGCTCCAAGTCTAGTTGCCTGTATTAGTACATGTATTATAAACTCTAGTCAACTGATATACATGTATTATTGTGCCCCATAACTATTCAAACGAATTTTTCCTAATAATATTAATAATAAAACAAATACAATGTAATTTGTCAGTGGTAAACTTTTTACAAAGTGGCGCACTGGCCGAACGGTTGGAGCATTAGACTCTTAATCCAAGGTCCAGGGTTCGAATCTGGTAGTTGGTAGTTGACTGTGTTGTGTCCTTGGGAAAGACACTTTACACAATTTTTCCGAATTGGCTACTGGCAGATTCTACTGGGGAAGTAAACCTACGACAGACTAGCGTCCTGACTAGGAGATAAGTTAATTCATCTGTTCTGCTTCATGCGACTGAAACTGGGATAAGTTCCAGCTCTATGGGCCTCATGGCCTTGAAAGAACCTTAGTTTGTTTTTTTAACTTTTTATGAAAAAGATATAGAGTTGACAGGTGATCCCCTTAAAAAACAAAACGTCCAGTTCTGAAAGATTGACTGAAAGTTTACCTGAGAAACAATTACTAAATTACATGCACCCATTGAATTCATTATCTTCACAGAAAGTTTGGTTCCCTTCATAAAATACTCTTTATTGAGCATACCAGTTTCACATTGGTCATCAATTTGTTCTCATTTATGACCTTTCAATGCTTATGAAAAAGCTAGTAGTCATGAGTATAGAAGTGGGTTCAGGAGAAGGCACGCCCTGTCTGAACGCCGGGTTGGAAAAAGCTGCTTGTTTTTCTCTCAATAATACAGGGCTGAAAATTGAAGCGTGTCTTCATCAGAATTTTTCCAAGCCTCCCCTACTACATTTTAGTAGGCAATTTTAGCAGTTAAATTAATACACTGACTTATCAGTGCAGAATAGTATAGAACTGACTGTTTATCAGTATGGGTGGCTAACCCACCGAACTGAGTTTGTCCGCGGATACACTATCCCACTTCCATCGATTCGGGCCCAGAGCTCTGCGTGTTGCGCCAGAACTTTGTTGAAAGAATTGTCTTGTGTGATAATTTTGTTTAGTTTTTTTCTCCTATTCTTACTTTGTTCATTGAGGGAGAAAAGTTTTGCCTGTGCCTTGTACTTGTAGATTTGAAATGTGTTTTAAGACTAGAGTCATTATGAGTGGTTTTGTTGTCTGTTGACTATTCTGAATATCACCAGATATAGGTGCTGCAGTTTCGTCCAATCAAAAGTGTCATTTACTTTTAAAATAGCAGTGTGCCAACCTGAGCATGACATGTATCAGAAGTATTGCCTTTGAAGTCAGAATGTGTGACTCGTACCTGACTAAATATTTATCAATCTATTTTTTAAATTCTTTTTCATGCCACTCTCAGAAGTTTAGATTTCAACTTGTCATTGTTACTTATCCATGCATTATCAATGTTGAGAACCACCTTACACTTATCATTGATCTTATAAACTGTGTTTTAAATTTCAAAGTATCATGCACAATAGTTATTTTAAAATTTTAAAACTGTCTAAACAGTGGCATTGTTCTGTCGCGAAATGCGGACTTATGTGTTTTAATAAATAAGACACTGCAATCCAACTTTATGTTTTAAAATGAAAGCCAGTTAGTTAATTACAGGGATGTTTAAACTTCCAGAAGTAAAAAAAGGTCGTGAGACCATAGTTTGTACAAAGTGCCATGAAAGATACACATTATGACTATTTTGAGTTTTAAAATAACCATGCAAAATTAACAAGTAAGCACACAGGGCAAGAAATGTCATGAAATAAAGGGAAGTAAATAATGTATCCTTTACTTTTAGCATAATAATTATTTATCCTCTTTGTGGGTGAAGTTGCCATGCTCGCTAAAAGAATATTTTTTTTATTAATTTACCTGCATTGCCATGCAACATATAAAAATAAGTTTATACATGTCAGAAGAGTGGCAATCTAGAAAAGTTCTTTTGGCAGTCTGAACAATACTATTAATGATTATAAGGGCATTGGACTCCCAATCCAAAATCCTTGGTTTGACTCAGTGTGACTGTGTTGTGTCCTTTGAAAAGACATTTTACACCATTTTTTTCCTCTCCCAACCTAGTTGCAAATTGACACTGGCATATTCTGTGAGAGAAGTAAACCTATGACAGACTAGCATCCTGTCTAGGAGTTGCGTTGATGTTAAGATCATCTGTTCCACTTCACGCTATCGAAACTGCGATAAGCTCCGGCTCTATATGAGCAACAAAGGCCTTGATGTAACTTTAATTTTACATGACCATTCTAATGGCAGTCATAATTATCAAAACCAATGAATAGTTCAGTGATGCCAGAATTGAGAACATGGCAAAAGACAGACATATAAATATAAATGCAGCTTCACTGGAGCTTATGTTTCATGAATGAGTCCCATTCAGTCCCATTCTTCTTTATTCTTTGAAGCACTTCTGTGCCAGAGGGTTTGTTGTCTAAAGAGATTTTCATGGTCTTTCAGAAACAGCTTTAATTCACGTGCAGCATTTCCATTTTTAATGCTGCAGAAAAGAGAGGCAATGGCTGCTTTTGAGACTGCCAAGTTGGTGGGCAGTTTGATTCCATGTAAAATGTTCAGCCATCACTTGCACAGCAAGGCAAGGAATTTCTCTCCATGGTGATGACTACATGTACATACATGTATAGTTTTTGGTTTCAAATTTTCAGAGCAATCTTTAGTAAGTTTCATTATTAGAATCAGCCGTTTTATTTCCAGACATGAAGTTTTCAAATTACTGAATAATATCATGGTAATGTTTTGGAACACGACTTATTTTACATTGTTTTCACATTGGATAAGTTTCTGTTTTGATGATAAAGTAGTATGATATGTTTTAAATAAATTAGTATAATCAAAAGAAATGAAGATGCAAACCCAACAATTTTTATAACGAACAATTCTTTTGTACTTGCTGGTTTTTGTACACATGTATTGTTGTGCTCACTGCTAGAGCTAATGAATGTAAGGCTACGTTTATAGAGAAAGCGAGTGGCGGGATGTGGCGCGAGATGCACTCGAGCCGAATCACTGGTGCGGGTGGTGTACATAGCGAAGGGTGGTGAAGGCAAGAGGCATGACACGCAGAGAAAATGCAGAATGGATTCCTACGTTTGGAGAAGACTTTTTGTTGCTAGATGGCATTTTGCCAAAGCTTCTACTGCAGATTAGAAGTAGGGAGTACAAGTGACCATGAAATAAATAAGAGAAGACCCAATGACGGTGAATATCATCACCTTTTCCATTCAACTAAAAGCACATCCAGATTGATGTTCTTTTAAAAACTGCAGTTATAAGCTGGTCAACAAGCCATATTGTTTTTTCATGGGATCTGTGTCACAAAAAACCCCGCAAAAGTACACATCAACTACACACTCTGACTCTGGCGCGAGAAAAGAATAAACTTTTGGTTTTGGTAACTTTTCTCACGCGGCAG
>JBDFRD010345630.1:0-10140 GCA_039654405.1 Bullina lineata | reverse complement strand
ACCGGCATATTCTGCTGGGGAAGTAAACCTACGACAGACTAGCGTCCTGTCTAGGAGATGAAGTTAATTCATCTGTTCTGCTTCACACTACCGAAATCGGGATAAGCTCCGGCTGCATGGGCCTCATGGCCTTGAACTTTACTTTACTTACATGTTTCCCCGAAGATGATAAACAGCTTGATTCCAGTAATTATCAAACTGTGGGACCTTTTATTTTCAGATCTAATTATCGCACCAGCACTGCTAGTATTATAATCTCTGAAATAAATTCATGGAGTTCTTCATTGCTAAAAATATCAATCTTGAATGCCTGTCTTTAATTGCACTTTCTCGCTCCTCCTCATCATCATTACGATCCATTACTTCATCTCAACTTTCCAAAGTGTCTTCAGGTAAAACAGAGACAAATCTGAGAAGTGTAATGCGAGATTATATGAAGACTGACAATAACAGATAAGAAGCAAAAGGTTTTATTTCAATCCCAAAACTGAGAAAGTCTCGGTCATGGAAGTTCGCTTCATTTTCATTGGTCATTCAAACCCGGATTTCCGCCCCTTTATGTCCTTGATATTTCATGACGCAAGTTTGCATGATAGGCGATAAGAATGTATCGAGGCGTTTACATTTAATACTTACGTCCAATGCATCACACTTTCAAGTTTAGGTCCTTTATGTATTAAACTGTCCATTTGTAATATATTTCATATAAGTTAAGAATGGAATTTATCACACAACTTCTAACTGTGGTTGATCTCAACAAATGAACAATTATTTTCGAAAATCATCGTAAATATGGGCGAAAACACATTTTAAAAAATCCGACTTTCATTGACGATCGATCACTCACTAAGGATAAATCTGTTAGAGAATTCTTGTTGAAGCAGGACATTTATTTTGAAAGTGTATTTGTTATTGTTTGGCCTTTAAGAAACTATTTTTATAAAGGCATAATGTAATTTGATCAAGCAAACTATTTTCATCATAGCAACTCAACTTTACCAGGGTTAATGACGCAGAGTTTTGCAGAGAGAGAGAGAGAGAGAGAGAGAGAGAGAGAGAGAGAGAGAGAGAGAGAGAGAGAGAGAGTCTCCTTTGGGCCTTTTTTAAGCAAATGCAGTAGGCTTCATATTTGTTTTGATCATGGTTAAAAACAGACGGAGAAAACACAAAGCTGAGAATTTTCCCGTCTTGTCATCTTGTCATAAGTCTCAAATATCCTCTTCGCTTTCAATAAAACTATTTTTATCAAGAATATGAACGCAACAATATTGAAATACGCAACAATATTGAAATACTACGTCATTTAAAACAATCATATGAGATATTAGGGAAAAAATCGTGTATTACTAGATCTAGATATGGAAATAAAATTAAAATGGAAATAAAAAATAATGAATCGATGTACAAGTAGGTACAAGCAAAACTGCGCAAGAAAATTGTAAAACAAAAACAAACAAACAAAAAACACATTGCGTGACATTGCGAGGTGTAAATCATAGGTCTACAGAAATTCTAGAATTGAATTAAACGTTTGAAATTTTATTTTACTTGAAATGCGTGGTGTTATTCTAAATTTAACATTTGCACCGTTATTTGAAAAAAAAAACCACCACTGGAAATTGATTATAGGTTGATTTGTAACAAAGATATTCGATTTAAAAGCCAGGTAGTAGTGACAACAAATTGATTCTTGGACGATAAACAGCGATAAACTTTCATCTTACAGACAGTGCATTTAAACAAATATGCCACAACCAGCATAGTAATTGACGGATACCTGTCATATCCTATCATTAAGGGTGTAACACGCATGAGGAGAAAATATGGAACTGTAGGAGAATCAAATTTTCAGAAGACATGATGCTCACTGTTACAAAAGACGTTTTCCTTTCCAGTATAGACAATAAACAGGAATTCATTAGAGTGCTCGGGCACCACCTAGAGAAGGACGGCCATACAGTTGTGCACGCTGCTGAGGACACTGACGTTCTCATTGTGCAAACAGAAGGAGCAACATTTCATTACAGACACTTAGTGGTCGGAGAAGTCACAGACACTTAGTGGTCGGAGAAGTCACAGACACTTAGTGGTCGGAGAAGACACAGACACTTAGTGGTCGGAGAAGACACAGACACTTAGTGGTCGGAGAAGTCACAGACACTTAGTGGTCGGAGAAGACACAGACACTTAGTGGTCGGAGAAGACACAGACACTTAGTGGTCGGAGAAGTCACAGACACTTAGTGGTCGGAGAAGACACAGGCCTGCTTGTTCTTCTTTGTTATCACTGCCCAATAGGGAGGACCCTTTTCTTGAAATCAGAATCAAGATAGAAACCAATTTGGAATATTGCAAATTTAAAGCAAAATCTTGGGGACAAGAGTAGGTATTTACTGTTTGTTCACGCTATTTGAGGATGCGACACTACGTCAAGAATATTTGGATTAGAAAAAGCCCTGGCGGTGAAAAAGTTGGAAGATCCACAGTTCCAAGACTTTGCAGAAGTATTCTTAAATTCCCAATATGACAAAGAAGTTAGGATAGACGCGGGAGAAAATGTTCTTTTACTGTTGTTTGGAATGCATCAGTGCACATCTCTGGACGAATCTCACTCTGTCCGATTCAAAAGAAAAATTGTATCGAAAGCGTACATAGATTCCCAGTCCTTACCCCCAAACTTCGGCTACAGCTAAATTTCACTCCCTTCGAGTGTATTTCCAAACCCAAACATGGAAGGGTGGCACTGCTTTACCCCGACAGATTGTTGTTGGTAAGTTGTAGGTGGGAAAATGCTCCCAATCATGACGGACAAGGAACCTGCACCTCAATTCCTGCTCAATTTCGTCCGCTGCGCTTGCAAAAATGACTGTAGAACTGCGAAATACAGCTGCAGAAAGCATGGACTCTTGTGTACATCAGCATGCAGGCAGTGCACAAGAAACTGTTACTATTCTAATGCTGAGTAAACACTATTTGATGACTGACGGATTCACGCAAACAAAAAACTTCAATATCAACTGAGAAACAATTTCTTTCCCTGTTTCAATTGCAAATTTCTTTTATCTGGTTATCCCCCCTTGCAATTTTAGAGGGTTGTTTTGCAAAAAAAAAAATCATAGAAAAAAAACGGCAAGATAGAATTTATGTCGATTTTTAATATATTACTTAAAAATAAATTCCGAAGCGAAAACCGTTGAAACCATTTATGTGACACTTTTGTCCGGATCAAACATTATTTTTCCCTGACTGAAGTCAATACATGTACTACATGAAATACTCTTCATTCACGCCGAGTTAGGATTACAGAAGAAGGGTGGATTTCTACGACGAAAACTGTCAGGATGTTAGGCCATTGAGAATTTTAGCCCAAAGAGCTTCGCAGCTTTACCAGCAAGAGGTGGATCAAGTGACGACGTGGAATGAAAAGAAAAGTTGGGCTCTGTGTCTCCAAGCAGGGTGATTGTTGTGGGTTCAAAGCACGTTCTCCACTTCATTTTAGCACTTGATTTGGTAGGTAGGTGTTGCCTACTCGACGGGTTTATCAAGCAAGGAAGCGAAGAGAGAGAGAGAGAGAGAGAGAGAGAGAGAGAGAGAGAGAGAGAGAGAGAGATTGAGAGAGAAAAAGAGAGAGAAAAGAGAAAAGTCGTCACAATATACTCTGACCCAAATAATTATACACATATGCTTCTCAGCACTCATTTATGACAGGATCTTCCAAAACACCTGTGCACATAGGCATAATCTTTGATATCAAAATGTTTTCTTCAAATGGGCTGCAGCAAATTTAAAACTCAAAATTATCAAACGCCTGTCCAATGTTTTAGGTTAAAAAAACAGAAGCCAGGTCAAAGCCGGTCAATGTCGAATTTTGGGTCAATTTCCAGCAAATAATCAATTTTTTTTTGTCATGCGGCAGAAAGCCAGACCCAACACAGACACTAATTTGACAACCCTGGAAATTTCATTGTAATTGGGGGGGCTGCCAAGAAGCAAACAAAGTACGGTAAGTCAAAAAAGTAATGGTGAAGGATACTGCTTCTAATAATCAAGACGCCACAAAACACATGAAAATCTTAACGTAATGACAATTACATGTATTGCCTCTAAGCGAAAGAACATACAATAACAAAAACAACAAACAAAACAATTACATCTGTAATTTTTGCTCTTTCCGTGTAAAAAAATATCATAAAAAACCTCGGATTTCTAATAAACCTTTAAGACTAATTCAGTAATAAATGTCCTTTATCAGAGTTTTCGTTAACGGATAAATCTTTTAATAAATCTTTTCAGAAACTCAAACGCGAGGAAAGAGCTGCTCTTAAAATCTTAAAATGCATGGCTTTATTTATGAGTAGACCCCTGTGTCTCACTCATTATGTTTGTTATTATTAATAAGTTTCGGCATTTATTCTTGCTCAAAGAACTAGGATACCCTGGATGCTGTTTTAGAATTTTAATGTTTTAAAAGATGTATGCAAAAATCAGACATGTAGCCTATCTAGAAACAGTTTGATAAAAGATACACCCTGACACAATGTTAGACCCAAAATTGCGTTGTCAGACATGATACAAAACAAATACACGAGGTTATGAAAAGTTTACCAAATGAGTACATCAAACATTTACGAGCAGAAAAAACATTAAAAATAAAAATGCTGCCAAAAATTGTTTTATTTGGATTGCTTCATTTATTTTAAAATACGCTTCATTTGGACCAGGCGTATTGGCTTGAGAATTTGCATGTTCGCCAGCTGAAGTCATTACAGGTAACTTAACGTGGTGAAGGATAACATAAGAGTTCTTTACCAGGTCGAACTCGTTCAAGCGGATGAGCCCACAAGATCTGGAAATTCAAAGAGAACGAGAGAATAATAATGTATGGAACAAACGTATCACATCACAACATCTAGCGATCCCATAAAATAATGTTTCTCAATACAGATTTAGTCTTACATTTTGTAAGACTTCTGTGACTAAAAAAATGAAACATAATGTATTTCACCAAATTATTTAGGACGTTAAAGTTGTATACTTCGTTGAAACTACAATACCGTACATAAGATTTCATTATTTCAGCTAAAGTTCTTTTTAAATATTTCGTGAATAATAGTCAGAAGCAAAAAAAAAAAATTTGCACCAACATCAATAACCTTCCCTCTTCAAATAAATAGCTGAAACAAATTTACCTGATCTTGAGTATTCACATACAGGCTGTGATTGACGCTCACATCGCATATCAAACCACATCCCAGAAGGGAACATCACCGCGCAGTTCTCATTAATGGGTTGATTGTTTGGTTGTCCTGCAACAATGAAATAGGCAAAACTCCAACATACTGAATAAAATTAATCTTAAGAAGAATGAAAATCAATGGTAAATTCAAATGAGGACTTAAGTAAACTTGTAAACCTGCTGTGTGATTCGTTATTGATTTAATTTTGACATTGAAGAAAGAGAATACCGTACACATTGAATTATGAACTATTTTTGATTGAACATTTATATCATGTGTCATTACAGTTGTTTACGTCTTGTCAACAAGACTGCCATATTATTATACCTAATGAAATAATCTCAAACAGCTGGATGCTTTCAATCGTGGAATCAAGAGAGCCCATTTAGTGAAATAAAGACGTAAATAATAACTATTATTTAAACCAGTATTGTCACTGAACTACATGCCAACACTACATGGGAACAAATCGAAGATTATCAACTAAAAGGAGATTACAATGTATTTAATTTAATAATCTGTTGGCTTTACCCTTGTTCCATTTGTTCCAGCCACTGAGTTCTTCTCCATCCGCCCAAACAAAAGTTCCTTCTACTTCTCGGTCCGTCAGGCCCAGCCATACTCTTGCTTTATTACTGGGAAAGAGGGAAAAGGTGGTTAGGAGAGTTACTGCCTTTCAAAGAGGAGAGACTTCTATTAACTTTATGGAGTCTTTCAGTAGTTCATACAGTAGACGTAGATATCTAGACCTATCTTAATTTAAAAAGGGCGAGTTAAAAAAATGGCGCTGAAACAAAATAAAAATGAAGATCCCTGATTTTTCATGTCTTTAGCTTTGCTAACAAACAAGAGCCGAAACAAAATAAAAATATCGCTAATCGAAAAGACATTCATCAATTCTCCTGACCAAAAATCCGAGTCAGATTCTAAACTTACTCTAACTACCTACTATATTTTCACCCTGAACTAAACTGTTTCGCTTGTATTTTGTTGACGTATTCATATAGGTCTTACTACAATAAACCAAAGTAAACATGTGCTTGTCTTCAGTTCTTGAGAGAAAGGAAGTGAGAAGAGGACAAGACTACAATTCTAGACAAGATCAAAGACAAATGTTCATAGTCACCCTAGCTTGTGGTATTTTCTCCGCCACCTTTTCTACTCACCCCGCCCCCAATACTTTGCTCATATTTAAAACACGATAATTACCCAAAGAACATTTTGTTTAAATTATCAAAGACAACATTAAGGTGTAACTTTTAAAGAAGTAGTTCTCGATGAGAAAATAAGTGAAATATGTTATGCTTAGCATCTCTAATTCAGTAAAATTGATATATTTAGCTTATTTAAAAAAAAATAAGTAAAAATAACAGTCTACTTTCGATTAATTTGAAATTCTTGAAAGTTCAGAGACAAATCGATGGTCCCAGAGATTTCGTTTTATCCATTGTATAAAGCTGAAATATGAAATATACCTCAAGTTCTGCACAAAACTGCTTTCAACTTCGTCTTTTGTTGTTGTCAGTGTTGCATTATAGGAGCTGCACAACTCTTCTGCAGCCTCATAGACCATATTCTTTCGGATGTGTCTGTAGCAAGCGTCATGAATAGCTAAGTATGTCCAATCATCAATGCAGCCTGAAGTCATGAAGACAGAAAAACATTATGAAACAGAAGTTTTGTTTTGGTACAGTTCAGTGTGATTGTGCCATTAAAAGTTGTAAAATGTGCAACCAAATAAAAGAATACCATAAAATATTTATTCAACCACCAGCCATCTGATAAAATGATGTTGAATGTTTTATGATAAATGTTTTTTGCATTCTTACCAAAGTTATATTACTATCCCTATCAGTACATTGTTTCTTTGAACTGAACTGTTCCCATAAAGTTAAGTCCACAATGTTGTTGTTCTGTATTTTATATGTGAATTTACATCTGTCAAATGGTAGTATTTAGAGCTAAAATGTGGGCCTACATCATTAATATTTAACATAAACATTTATCTGCTAAAAGATTCATGAGCATAGCCATATAAATTGAACAGTATGGCTGGTAGTATCAATATTTGGTACGTATGTATTATTAAAACACGGGGCAACTTGATTTACTTCTGAGTTACCATCTGTTAGGAGACATGATGAGTCTTGCATCACTCAGACAGTCAGTCAAACAAGAAGATAGAGAGACAGCTAAATTGATGGTCAGATATGGTCACACAGATAAACAGATTAGACCCTCAGACAGACAGACAGACAGATGGACAGACAGACACAGACAGACAAGAAACAGATAGATAGAGGGATAGATGCACGCATCGATAAATAGATAATATTATGTGTAATAACCAGCAGGCCTGTGGACTGTAATCATATATCACAAAAGTTCAAATAGCCGGATTAACTCAAGCCGTAATCACTACTGATATTATTGGAAACTTGTTTTGAGGCATTAATATTAATAGTACTTAATTAACTTTTGTTTTAACGAAGTGGAATAATCGAGGATATCGTTGACCCACACTCTGGGTTAGATTGTTAAAATGTGAAAAGCAGCATCTGATTTTTTACAAAGCTGTGGTATTTCATTCATTGTTTCTAATGCAACAAAATTGGAAGATTGCTGATACGAGAAGCAAAAAGGCCAAAAAGGATTCAATCAAGAAAGACAGTTTCTGTAATCTTGCATAGCCACAATGAAATAGCCTCTACGCAAAGGTATTAGAGAGAAGCTCACCTTCTGTACATGTCAGTGTTTCTCCACTGAGTTTCCCTGAGGCCTGACATCCACGGAAAGTATTTCCACTCTTTCTCACAAAGCCAGGTAGACATGAGTACTCGATTACTTCTCCCCGAGAAAGTGTTTGTTTGCTTGTGCTGACAACACTATTTTCATTAGGAGCCTCAACACTACAGGCTGGGGCTATTTGATAAAAACAAATAAAATTATTTGAAATTATTATTGAAAAAAAAACGTATAGCATGAATTTAACCTGAATATTTTTACAGTTGAAGTATTAAATATTCTTACAGTTAATCAAACACAGTGAATCAAATACAGTTGGATAATAACAATGTCATATACCAGATGTACATACTTCACTTGGCAGAATATTAGTTGTAAAGGCAAACGCTATCTAGATCTATAATAAAACATTTGAACAAAATTGTGCCGTATTTACTTGCATCTGTTTCACAGATCCCACCAGTGTAAGCACACTGTAATTTCACAAACTCAGGGTTTGAGGCAAATCCTTCAGGTTTGTCAGACAAAATGTTGGGGCATTCGTCCCAGAAGTCAGCACATACAGCTCTGTCTGGAGTAGTAAAAAACAAACAAAGTGTATCACATTTTGATGTTGAGATGTTTTTTGTTTTGAACAGAGATATTATTTTAAATATGATTATTTTTCACCAAATGAACACTAGTTTTTAAATCTCTCTCATGATCATCAGCGTAGTGTGGTGGCTGAATAGTTAAAGCATTGGACTTTTAATTAAACATTAAAGGCTTCGAATACAGCTGCTGGCTGTTGTGTCCTTGAGAAAGACACTATACACCATTAACATTTTCCTCTACCCACCCGGGCGCAAATTGGGTGGGCACCGGCATATTCCGGTAAAGAAGTAAACCTACGACACACTAGCGTCCTGTCTTGGAGACGAAGCAAGACATCTTTTCCGCTTCACGCTACCGAAACAAGGACATGCTCCAACTCTATGGGCCCCATAGGCCTTGAAGGAACCTTACTTTTACTTGTACAAGTATTTTCAGTAAAATATTTGTAGAATATTTCTTACTTGTGGAAGGCATTGTACAAACGAATTGAAACTTATGCTTGGTGCCGCCAGTGCAACGTATATCTGACCACTTTCCGCTTTTCACAAAGTCTGCACAGTCTTGATTTCCATAGTTGTTTGGTTGCGCTGTGAAAAAAACATCAGAGGAGGTAGACATTTTTTAACAAATTAACACAAATATGGACTGCATTAGAAGCATAGAAAAGGGATTAATCCCAAGTTAAAGGTAGCATTTTTTTACCAACATGTTGTAAGTACCAAAGTAAAGCTTGTTTTTTGAATTTTTTAGCAATCACAATGTACTTTGACCCAAATATACACATATGCTTCTCAGCACTCATTTATGACAGTATCTTCCACAGTCATTCCAAAACACCTGTGCACATAGGCATAGTCTTTGATATAAAAATGTTTTCTTCAAATGCGCTACAGCAAATTTAAAACTCAGAAATAAGTGACAAAATCATGCCACATTAAGTGCTTCACATATAATTGGCAAAGCAACATAAGACCAAACGTAACAACACCATCCAAAGTGTGCAAGAGACAAAGAAGTAGTAATACAAATGTAGAGAAGCTAAGATAAGTTGCTATAAGTTTGTAAACCTATAATTTTTAGCTGTAATTTGGACATAAAAGAAAAGTAATGAGTGAAAAGAGAATAATCATTGTAAGAAGATGTAGGAAAACTAAGAAAGAAATATTGATAGTTCAACACACAGAATGCAAACAAACAAACAAACAAAAGAAAAAAAAACTCACAAGGACTCCAGTTACTCCACTCGAGGGCTGTTCCATCCAACCACTTCCACTGTCCTTCTTTTTCTGAGTCAGTGAGGCTTAGCCAAAGTCGCTGACCACCACTGAAATGCATTGATGATGATGACGACAACAACTTTGATGAAGGTGATGACAATGATAAAGGTTCATACAAATTGATAAGAACTGAATGCAAGTATTGGGAAGCAATGATTGTACAAAAGGAAGCGCTGCTAATTTATAACTTATAACATTTTCACCTTGCTCGAAGTAAAGCCTGATTTTCTGCTTCAGATTTGGGAGCGGCAAGAGTGCCTCCTTGTTCCTGGCATGTTGCTTGTGCCA
>JBDFRD010345519.1:0-10141 GCA_039654405.1 Bullina lineata | reverse complement strand
GCTTGAGGTGGAATCCCCAAGGGAGAAGGAAAAGAGGAAGACCAAAATCCACTTGGCGGAGAGGTCTTGACACAGACTTAGGAGAGATGGGACACAGCTGGACAGAGGTGGAGAAAATCGCCCAGGACAGGGAAAGAGGGAGGGCTCTTCTTGGTGGCCTATACCCACACCCGGGTGAAGAAGGCTGATGATGATGATGAGTAAGGTTGTATTAATTTTTTTTTATCTTTTCCATTTCAGAATGAGAAAGACAGAATGTGCCGGAGTGGAGAGATTATGTATAAAGACAGAAAGGACAAGTTCTTTTATTAGTTATTCTGGTGTAATAAATACATGTTTTATAGATAGTCTGGATGAATCATGTCTTTGGATGGACACATGCTAAATGTGAAGGAGGACCTTTGTGCACAGGAATTCTCAATCTTTTCTCTCCTCTCATGACCTCTCTTGATCTTGTAGTGTCATGGGGATATACATGCAGTTCCTTCTGACGGACTAAATGGTGTAGCTCATCATTTGAGGAATGTTTGCCCTATCTTTTTGGGTGGCCTTTTTTTTAAATGAAGTTGCTCTCACTCACAGTTTTTCTTTAAAGTTAGTGCTGAAAAACTGAGAAAGCAGTCTTTGACCACTGACGTTATGCAATGACAACAAAGAAAAAGTAATTTTTGTCTGAGATTGGTTGCTTTTTTTTTTTTTTCAATTACTCCAGATCAGTAAAATTAGCTGTCATTATTTCATGAGTAGACAACTGTGTGACTGTGTTATTATATTTTTCAAATACATTTGAAGTGAATAAAGTATGACACGATTATAATAAGAACTGTATTATTTTTTCTTTGAAATGAGTTTAAATTCTAATATTACCAGATTCTACTACATTCTGCTTTTTGCAACGTCACAACAGTCCTGTAAAGAGTCAATTTTAGGCTGGGGACACACCTGCTGTACAAAGCATTGCAGGCAAAACTTGATCAAAATAGAAAAAATGGTGGCAATGTTACATGTGTGTATTTTCTAACAGGCTTTGTTGGCTTTTCCTGTGTAAGACATACATGTAGTTGTTCAGAGTCAGTGGCCATATTTCCTGTTTCCAAAAGTAAAGTTCCTTCATTGCCTATAAAGACCAAAGAGAGCTTATCCCAGTATCGATATGGTGAAGCTAATAGATAATTTTGTATATCATCAAACCGAACCTGGGTGATTAGAGGAAAAATGGCGTAAAGCATCTTTCTCAAGGACACAGCACACTCATCCTAACCCAGGAAACTTTGATTGGGAGTTCAATGCTCTGACCTTTCGGCCATGGTACCGATTCCATTTGAAAGACAACAGAAAAGTATCGCGACTTGCACAGTTGGCATTTCAATTTAGAAAAAAACAGCAGCAATACTTTAAAGCTTGTTCCATATTCAAAGCAGCAAGCACAAATAAAGAGCTATCCTGAAGACTTCAAAGACAAACCAACTGCTGTCTTCAAAGTACGTGCACAGCCGACTTCACCAAGTGTGCGTGTGGGTCCAGCTCAATGTGAACCATTCTTTCTGACAGTTCATTGTGGTTTAATTACAATATGATGTAGTATAATTAGATATGTATTTTAATGGTAATTTGTTTTTGATGCTAAGGGCTCAAAATTTAGCATCATTATCCAGTTCTTCTTTTTTATTCAGAGACAGATAGAATAGGGAGCCAGTAACAAACTCCATAAGTTTAACCGAAGACCATGCCCAATGTGTAGGTGAATTGGTATACATTTAATTGTAAAAATTATGTTACAAAACACAGTGTGCCTTAGTAGTGGCATGTAAATTTATTTCATCTTCGTCTTTGGATTACAGTGTATAATCTCGATACATGTATTAAACAGCCATTTATACATCGTAGTGATCAACATTAGTTTTTGATACTACACAAACAGCTCACAAAAAATTGAGAAAACAATAAATATTCCTGTCATTTATGGCATTGCGGCCGAATGGTTTGGGTCAGTCTCGCAGAAGGACATGGGGCTGAATTCATATTGTGTAGGCTACTTAACAAAGACAACTGGTACAAATTTTTCTGCACCCGCTGAAACAGATGGGATTTGGATAATGACATATATATATCACATTTGTATCACAATTCTCTTGGTGAAGTCACCCGCCCTATTTGGTGGCGTGGTGGCTAAATGGTTGGAGCGTAGGACTCCTAATCCGTGAGTCCTGGGTTCAAATCCAGCGGCAACTGTGTTGAGCCCTTGGGAAAGACACAACACACCATTTTTCCGCTCCCCACCCAGGTGCGAATTTGGTACCGGCACGTTCCACGTTCGTGTCTAGGAGATGATTTAAAAATCATTTGTTCCTCTTTACGCTACTGAAACTGGGATAAACTCTGGCTCTAAGAGTCTATGGGCCTCATTGGTTTTGAAGGAACTTTACTTTTAAAGTCAACTTATGAAAAACAAGCTTCCAATGCACAAACTGCTCTTGATAGCAACACTGTTTTCTGCTTAGTTTGTTGTTTCTTTAAATCCACTCTCACTCACTCATGCCCTTCGCCCCCTGGGGCATAGGCCGCCAACAAGTTTCCTCCAGCCATCTCTGTCCTGGGCCAGTTTCTCCAGCTGTCCGGTGGCCGGCTGAAAAGCTTCCAGATGACACTGGCTTCCACCATTCAGGGTCATAATTCCTCCAGATGAAGGTCCATCTTCTCCCAAGACTGAGTTTTATTAGTAATTCTCGTTGGCGTTTTTGTAGCAGGGGTGTTTTTTACAAGGAGGGGGTACATGTACTAACCCCTCGCCAAACTCTCCTTCTTTCTCATCAGGGCTTGGGACTGGCCATGGCAGAGTTTTTCTTTAAATTAGTGAACAAATTTCATGTAGTGGCATGGTATTGATGCCGCAGCTGCTGCTGTGGGAGATGCAATAATCAATTCTGTAGTTCCGTGCACATTAATTTGGGGGTTATTTTTTTATCATCCAAAATTTTTCTTGAAAGTATTCTGTTGGAGAATACAAAACTCAATTGAAATTGGTCAAACTAAATGCATGGGCATGAGGACTTGGCTAGAGAGAGAGAGAGAGAGGCTGAAGAAGAAAACATAGATCTATAGGTGTAGTCCCAATTAAAATTAAAAACATAAATCAAGGACTGGAAATTTCAGTATAGATCATTTATTTTTTGTAGTAAAAATCAAATTCAAATCTTTGTTTCCAACATCTACAGTTAAGCACAAGAAAAAAAGCACAAAATTCAAAATAAATCGTCAAAAAGTGTCACTACATCTGAAACTGTTTATACAATTTTCAGTGCTGGGTTGTTGCTGAATGTGTAAACATAAACTAAAAGAAGATTTTGCTGTGGAATGGCCTGTAGACTAGTTTTTTTTTTTTTTATTGAACAAGACTTGGAGAGTCACTACATGTACCAATAATCGTACAAAATGATAACAGACAATTTTAAAATGTTTTGATTGCATCGGACACAAATTTTAATTAAAAAAAAAGAAATGTACGCCAGCATGTTTATATTAAATAGCAAGAACAGTTTATCACAATTATAATTTTCCTTCAAAAAAGGTAAATCTTTGACAAAATGTTTGCATTTTATGCATGTACCGTACATGACTCAGTACAATGCTTGCATGGCCATGTTGACACAGATAGGGAGCCTAATGGGTAACAGGACCATTGCTGAGAAAAAAGATTCTATGAACTCACTGTGGTGCCTTAAAATTAATGGAATTCAGGATAATTTATTACATGATATAATAAAAAAAAACTGTGTCAAAAACTAAAAATTTGTAAAAATGCATGCCTATAGAATCGAAAGTCACACATGTGTAAGATGTATTTCATTGAAGGCGTAAGAATTGTATGCAAAGACAAAGGGTCTGGTATACAACAACTTCCCCATCATACATTAACTCAAGTTTATTCTTTGAAAGAATCATAAAATAATAGAATTTTCTATAAAGAGTAAAAATATTTATTAAAAATCAATTACACAAAAAATAGCATTATATCATATCACATGATTTATAATGCTTAATGTAAGATTCTAAGATCTTAGTGGATTTCATTTTTAATGATAAACATGCTGTCAGTTGTTTCAAAATTATGTATTTTTCTTGATTAATTTGCTGTCTGTGCTCAGCTGACGGTCTTTTTTTTTTAGTTTTGAGACATCTTTGTCCTTTAGCCAACAGAATAAATCATGTAGGCCTACCGTGTACCGGTATTGGTGTCACCTTCACAGAAAGGGAATAAAGGCTTTCTCTCCATGAACAGGGTGGGTCATTCTCATCAGAAGTTGACGTAGTTAGTGTGAAACAAAGTTCTGTGAAAAAGCACAGGTTTCTGCATAGACATTCTCATGAAAACAGTTAAATGTACTGATCTGTATGATTTTGAATTACATATATGTTGCTGAAATGTTAGATTTACACATAAAAGGGAAGGAGGCAAAACATAGTTTGCTTCTTATATCTGGTACACTGATATTCGCTAGCTTTAGAACCATTATAGTATAATGCCAACCTAAAAGGTCAAGGAATGGTTTTAAATGGCGGGACAAATTAAACGCCGAGCAGTTAGTCTTGATATATAATCGATTTTATAAACTGAACAACCAAAACAAGTTTTATTCAGATTTTTTAGGAAATATTTTCCTTATTTTTCAACTTCCCTCTAACATCCATGCAATTGCTTAATATATTGCGTTAAATCTGCGAAAATTTGCGAAAATCTGTAACATAAAATGCATAATCGATAGATTAAAAAAATAAAATACATGCTTGTATACATGTACGGTACTTAATTTGTGTATATTTCACAACCGTCTACATGTATGTCTTTATCACATCACACGGTTACTGATAACACAGGCACAACAGGATAAGCATTAAAATCTTGATGATAAGACTATCACGAAAAAGGAAAATAAAGGGAAAAAAAGCAATGGTAATAATGGGTAAAAGTAAAAAAAGAAGTGGAGAATGTTCTCGTTCACAAACAAGGTAAACATTGCTTCTCTCACATCTTGCAAACTACAAATTCATCATCAAGGGGATTGGCTACAGTATGAAATATAACTATATATATAAAGAGAAATGAAATAAATAAATAAATAAAGTTCAGATAAAACGGTAATTTGTGTGTAAATTAAGGCTCAAAGGTAGGGAATGTTCCTATAAGGCATGGACAGTGATGAAGTGCTATAAAAATTCAAACTACACTGGATTGCAGTTGAACAGAGTATGACAGAAAGAAAACTCAAGAGAACAAGGCAAAAAATCTGAACTTTAATTAGACACAGCAAAGAAAAGAAAGCATTACAGTAGGTTTACAGAGTGGTTATCCTGAAAGAAGTGGTTTGTAATATAAAAGATATTGGATTCTCTTTCTCTTTTTTTATTGATATTATTTCTTTTAATTAATGAATAACTAAAACTCTATACAAATTATTGAGAAGCACCAAAAAGCAAGAACATTGTAAACATGACTGATCAGCTTTTAATGGCAAAATTAAAAAGGTAAATCACTAAAGAACTCTATTGTGAGGATTTCTAATACATGTATATTTACACATTATATTCTATCAAATGCATCTGCTTTGCTTCTGGTAATCATTTGCTCAGAGCGAAAACTTAGACACATTTCTAAAAATGAGAATAAAGATTACACAATGTATAAGTAACTGGAAAAAAAATTCATCGAATAGGCCTATCATCATCAGTCATCACTCATTCCCCAGACCTGGATGGTCGTTGGGGAGACATGATGGACGTCTTGTACGCCAGAGAGCGCCAAACGGGTCTGTAGGCCTATATATCTGTCTTTATTAAATTCAAAATTTGTGAGATCCTGCAAGGAACCACACGCCCATACTGGTTCACCTCTAATCTAGCTTTGTGGAAAATGACAATTTGCTCTTAATGTGGTCATAAACTCTTACTTACACACAGACTTTGACATAAAATGCTCAAGCTAAAAACATCGAGGAGAAAAAAATTGCGTAGTTCAGAAGTTGACAATATATTTGATAAAGCAGAAAATACTGACTGTACGTGCATAAATTAGAGGTAAGATGAAGTTTATTCACAAGGGGAATGTTGAGAAGATCATTTCACATGGAAACACAGAAAACTTCTCATGTTGAAGACCATCGGCATTGGGATTTAAACCCCTCGTGATATATGGACCCAGGATTAAAGGCATCAAATCCCTAGTGATATGGACCCAGGATGAAAGGCATCAAATCCCTAGTGATATGGACCCAGGATTAAAGGCATCAAATCCCTAGTGATATGGACCCAGGATTAAAGGCATCACATCCCTAGTGATATGGACCCAGGATTAAAGGCATCACATCCCTAGAGCTGAAGGAAATTTAATGGAATGCATAAATACATTGTCATACACACAGCTGATAGCGTCGTATACTTGGTGATACAGAGGCACAGGCCGGACAACATCACGTATGTAAGAGTAATAGTAATACATGTCCCCACACACTTTGTTATGGACACTGGGCGATTGGGAGTCATAACTTAAAGAAACACAGGTACAGGGCTGCCGACATCACTTATCTAGTGGTGCACAGACTGTGACAGCGTCACGTACCTTGAGCTCATTATATATATATGGAACAAGGCTGACCGAATTCTTTATACTGTAAGGTAAAATGGGTTGTCATTGCACAAAGAACCGGAAAAGTACATGTGGGCCTATGCCCAAGAGGACAAAAGAAGTTTGGTGTGTACAATCACGTCAAGTATAAAAAAGTTGGGGAAGTTATTTTTTAGGCAGGCAACCAACCAGCCCCAAGCGTTTTAAATATGCTAAATCAAATACATTTACTTATATGATGTAATGGAATGATACCTTTTCATAAGAAACAATAACTGCTATCAAATCTAGCCAATAAAATGGGCATAGCTATGCAAAGACCTACTTCAATCCTGAAACACACTTTTATAAAAACATAACGGTATCTGTATGTCAGATTGAGTCCCTCTCTACGTGCGTACGCCTGAAGAATGTGTTATTATTATGCTTTTTATGGCAAGCATGTATTCTGTGACCTTGCTGATGCCAAGGCTGTGTTAGGCTGACATTTTACTAATTTAGAAGGAAAGGACTCGTCCAAGCAAAGGAAAACAATCCCAAGCGACTTTTCTGGTCAGGTGAGCAGACACAGAAATCGATGATTGTTCACAATAAGAGAAAACGCACAGGGAAGATGCATAGCTGTTTAATCCAGCAATCCATGGACATCTCAGTAGATTCTAGTTGCCCAGGTCCTTCAAATGACTTCCACATTTCATCACCTCCCCCAGTACCCCATACTACATCATTTATTTTTTTCGTTATGTTTCAGGCAAACACTGCCTGTTTAAAAAAAATCCTTTATCAAAATCAACAAGTAGCTTTCCTACCAAACCCTTCAGCTTAAACCATATCAGTATCAGGTGAAGGTGTAAATATAAAAAATGCCTATTATTTGAAAGAAACTTCCATATTCACAGAAACACAGACAATAGCATAGAACTCTCTTATCTCAAACAATCATGGGCTGGGAAGAAGCTTCTTTTCCAACGGTTTTTCAAACTCGATATCGCTTTCACCGTCGCCGTCTTCATCTCCATCATCTCGAAAAGACAGAACATGATACCCGTCTGCCTTCTCCACTCCTTGACCATTCTCCAGTCTGGTGAGGGCAATGCCAGTTCCGTTGGCAGCAGGTCCGTAGCGTCGTCGGAAGCAGAAGGACATGACGGTGCACATGGTAATCAGGGTGATTAGGTGGAATGCACAGTGCCAGCTGTCAGGAGCAGTGGGAATACAGGAATGGATGAGAATAACGAGGAATTCAATGGAACGAGGAGTAGGGTGCGACGAGAATGACAGTGAACAAAATTACAACAAAGCAAAAAAACAAAGAAGAAGGAGGAATAGGTGTAGTGAATAATAATAATAATAATATAAATAATAATAATAATAATAATGATGATGATAAGGATCGAATGATACCCAACGGTCAAAGCCGCAAGGACACCGCTGAGCAGATGCCTTCATCTTCAAACAAAGGATCTCCGGATTGGTTCGTTGAACGTTAGGACCATATATGAGTATGGGAAGACTGCACAAGTCACAAAAGAAATGCAGAAGTGCTGTCTAGATATACTGGGAATCAGCGAGACCTACTGGAGTCAAGCTGGACAAAAGAAGACAAGGACAGGTGAGTTGATGGTCTACTCAGGACATGAAGACACAGGGATGCTTAGAAATGGAGTAGCAATCATGTTGAACAAGAGAGCTCATAAAACATTCAGAGGATAGGAGCACATGGGCCGAGGATACTGAGGGATTCATTTACAACAAAGAAGAAAAGAACTAATATGAACATCTTGCAAGTCTATGCCCCGACGCTACTGATGAGGACAAAGACAACTTATATGACAAACTACAGGATGGACAAACTTCCAAAGAAAGATGTCAACATTATGATGGGCGACGTGAACGCCAAGGTTGGAAGGAGCAACAACAGCTAGGAACAGGGTGATGGGAGTACATGGGCTGGGAGAGGCAAACGACAATGGAGAGAGGTTTGTGAACTTGTGCGCCAAGAACAGCATAGTGATAGGTGGAACAATATTCCCTCATAAGCGGACACTCAAAGCCACACGGGTATCACCGGATAAAAGAGCAGAAAACCAGATAGACCATTTCTGTATATCCTGCAAGCGTCGCCACTCACTTAGAGATGTCCGATTGATGAGGGGAGCAGTGCAACTTCAGACCACCACTTGCTCCAGGCAGTTGCCAAGTTAAAGTTGAAAAATTTGAACCAGTGTATGATTGCAAAAGGCTGAAGTTTCAAGTGAACCTTTCACAAGGCAAAGAGAAGAAACAAGAATTTCGATTGGCGTTGAGCAACATATACCAACTACCAGAAGATCTAGATGAGACAAATATAGAAGAGCATTGGGGAAAGTCAAAGCAGCATTTGCAACTACGTGTAAAGAAGAACTTGGACTAAAGTCACACAAGAACAAAGACTGGATTACACAGGAGTCCTTAGGCATGGTGGAAGAAAGAAAGAAACTGAAGGCTTTAGCCAACAACAGAAGGGCCAGAGCAGACAAGATGGCGGCACAAGTTTATTGAGAAATGAATAGAAGAGTAAAGAAGGCCAATCAAAAGGACAAATGGACACCTACTTGGAAGAATTAGTAGCAAGAGCAGAGAAAGCAGCAGCAGACGGCCACATGAGAATAGTACACCAAATCACCAAAATTCTGTCAGGGAAACGGAGCAAACCAGCAATACCAGTGAAAAACGTAAATGGCATTCCCATTTTTGATAGAGAGGGACAACTTCGTAGACGGAGAAAACACTTCAGCCAACTTTTGAACAGACTCGCACCAGAGAATCCTCCAGAGATCCTACCAGCAAGAACTGATCTGCCTATAGAAACCTCTACCTCCATCAAAGGAAGAAATAGCAAAGTCTATCCCCCAAATAAAGCCATGGAAGGCAGCACGGCCAGACAGCATTCCCCCAGAAGTTGTTAAAGCTGACATACCAACTACGGTGGAGATACTGCATAGCTTGCTTTGCAAGATCTGGAAAGAAGACAAGATTCCGGATGAATGGAAAGAAGGACACATCGTTAAACTCCCAAAGAAAGACGATCTGAGCAACTGCAATAACTACCTAAGACTCAGCCTCCTGTCTATACCAGAGAAAGTCTTTAACAGAGTCATCCTCAACAGAATAAAAGATGTAACAGATAAGAAGCTGAGGGACTAACAAACCAGATTCAGGAAGAACCGATCATGTGCGGACCAGATAGCCACTTTGAGGATTATTGTGAAACAATCATAAGAATGGAACTCGTCATCAATCATCAACTTCATCGACTTTGAACAAGCATTTGACAGTGTGGATCGAATTGTACTGTGGAAATTGATACGCCACTACGGAACCCCAGAAAAAATAGTCAACTTAGTGAAATTCTCATACAAAGGAAGAAACTGCAGTCTTTCACGAAGGCCAAATATCATACCCTTTCGATATCTTCACAGGAGTGAGACAGGGATGCCTTCTTTCACCTTTCCTCTTCATCCTGGCCATTGACTGGATCAT